>QRFJ01006376.1:0-28102 GCA_006176705.1 Cocos nucifera | reverse complement strand
AAAGATGTGGTTGTCCAGAGAATTCTCATAAAGACCTAGGTAAAGCATTCTTTTATTCTAGGAATTAAGGATCTATTAGGGATAGACCGAATAAGATGCTAGACTTTTCACGAGAGGTTTACATAGAGAAAGTACTAAAGAGGCTTTAGTTATGGAAAAACCTCTAAGAGGGGATTTAATACCCTTCAGACATGGTATTCATCTTTCCAAGAAGATGTTGCCCCAGCACACCTGGACAGGAAATAGAACGCATGAGCAAGAATCCCTTATGCTCTCTGCCAATAGGGAGCCTCATGTATGCCATTGCTAATGTTACCCGGACCTGATATAGCCCCCATGTGTGAGTGTCACAAGCAGATATCGATCAAATTCAGATGAGAACACTGGACTTCTATGAAAATGTACCTTAAGTACTTGGAAGAAGAACTAAGGATATGATGCTGTCTTTGTAACGGAGAAACTTCCTGATCTAGGGATACACAGACTCAGACTTCATGTCCATATAGATATCGAAAGTGACATCTGGCAGACTATTTGTAGTGTAATATGTGCGTGGCTGTCAGCTGGAAGAGTTCCAAGCAAACGGTGATACCACCTCATCCACGATTATCTCGAGAAGGGTTATGTCGAGGTCAAGAGAGTCGACTCCGCAAATAATGTGGCAGACCCACTTACAAAGCCGTTGGGCCAGCAGAAGATCGAAGTCCACCTTGAGAAGATGGGACTTAGACTTGTAGCCAATTGGCTTTAAGACAAGTGGAAGATTATTAGATATATGTGCCCTAGAAGCCAGAATTGGCTGACACTTGTAATACACTTCTAGGGGCAAAATTGTAATTTTGACTAAAATCAATAAAATGGGTTATTTTCTATCACATATGTGTATTTAGTGTCTGTGATACATCCTTTGAGTTAATGGTAATGATAATTCATATTTTCAAGAGTTAAAAATTTAAGACATGAAGTAATCATTATTAACTCATAAATTGCTCCTGACCATAGGATCATCACGAGGATGGTGATTGATCTGGAAGGTTGGTGTACAATCGTTTCTTTTTAGTAGATGAGTCTTGAGTCTACGGTGTGGAGACATCGGAGCGAGAGTACAGGTACTCGTTAGAGAATGAGGGCACTGAGCGTGACCACCTCGAGTAGTCATTAGGGAGTCTACCTTCTCGTCAATGACTGACTCAATGCTGTAGTAGTGTGTCTGGTTCTTTAACCTGAGGTGCATCGGCAGTTCACCTTGAGGGTGTTATAGTTTGACTACACCATTACTCGATCTCCTAGCCATATGGAACCCTGAGGTGTATGTTGGCTATGACATGTTCATTGTAGGAACTGGATTGCATCAAGATGGAATCTATCTACCTCGGTGGTAGAGGAGTAGCCCTATGATAATCATGAGAATCAAGTCCAGAAATCCATGGCCATGGTAGAGTGAAATAATAGAAAGAGTTTCTATTTAGATTTTCACATTGGACTTCGAATCGAATGATTACATCATATGACAGAGACTAGGGTTTGACGAGTTTACCTTAACCCTAATCTGATCGGGGCTCAAGATAGAAGAACTAATCACACAGGTAGCTGCACCAAGAGGTTCGCATTCAGCTCTGATGGGTTGCCACCATATACTGCTAGGTGTCACTGGTGGATTTTGGGAGCAATTAGAATGATTTAGATGATCGATCATTCTAGCTGTTCGAATTAGAAGAGTTCTGATCCATCGAAAGGAGTTTCGATGATGTCAATGATAGAGATCATGACATATCCCATTATCATACAGAACTGAACCTAACTAGGTCACACAAACAAGGGTTTGAATATGGTGATCATCAATTGAACTGATCTAGTTCAATTGATCTGAATGAGATTCAATTAGGTTCAAGAAAATCGTGCTAGCACTCGATTGAACCTAACGTTCTTCTTTTGCTATCATAAATAAGTTGTCTTGTCTGAGCCAAAGGAGTTTGTGCTCAAACAGAGGCCTTCATATGGTCTGACAGGAGGTTGTCCAAGTCAGAAAAGGTTGTCTTATTTGTGAGACACTACCTGCCATTTTTGGTCACCTGCCATTTCTTGTTCTTTGACTTTGGTCAAAAGTCTACCTTTGACTGGTCAAACGTTGACCATTGACACTTTGACTTTTGACCACATGTCATGCACCTATTGGAGAGCTGGTGGGGGCTTGTCCTCCTGCTAGAACCTGGCAAGGAGAAGGGCGCACGCCACCCTAGGCATGTGCCCAAGTTGGAGGCGCCTAGGAGTCCTTGTTGGACAAGGACTCCATCTCCTTTTTGGATTCCAATTAGAGTTCTTCTAAGAACCAACTTTGACTGGTCTTAGGTGCCCTCTAAGGAGGAATCCAGGGGACTCTATTCCCACCAATCAAATTTAGATCTGATTTCACAAAGGGTTGTGATTGGTTGGGAAGAAGAGGAGTTGGATCATAGCTAGTCTATAAATAAGACCTTGTATCCAACTCAGATTGTATGAGATAGAGAGATATGATGAGATCATAGTTTCTCCATGCCCCAAGGCTATCTCTCCCCTCCTTCTCCATGCCATAGTCTCTTCTCCCCTTGCTCTCCACGTCCAAAAGGAGTTTTGGACCTTGGTTGGTGCGATTCAGATCAAAGAAAGGCGATCAAAAATAAGAAGGCTGCGCTGCTGCAAAGGACGACTGCTCATCTTCAAAAGAGTTTTGAAGATCCTCCAGATCAGATCTAGATCTGATTTTTGGAGGCGTGATAGAGAAGAAGAGGATCTTCAGATTAACCTGAGTGGATATCGGTAGAGGCCAGGTGCTTGCGTGGCTAAGATCCAGAACCTTCCGCTGCAAACAGGATCATCAACAGGGTAATAGGATTACCCAGATCAGGTAAATTAAATTTGATTTAATTTATCTTTTAATTTTATTTTATTAAAATAATAAGAATCAGATCTGAAACATATCAAGATCTGATTGAGATCAAGAAAAATTTTTTTGAAATATATCTCTTGATCTGATCAGATCTGAACGAACCTGGACCGGGAAATCAGGATTTCCCTTCACATGCTAGGGCTTGTTGGCCTAGTCAAAATAATGAGTCCAAGAATAGCCTAAATTAGGTAGAGTGCTTCTAATGTAAGAAGTAGGTTCATAGGAAGAAGTTTTGTCATGAATATCCTACTTCCCTTGAACCCAATAGGCTGAACAAGAGAAAGGAGTAAAGAGTTGTTCATCAAGGATATTATATGATAACACCTTATAATTTTTCTGTTTGAGATTTTACTACCTAGGTATCAGATATCAGTAGTCTTATATAATTCATTGTAAGGACTTCAGATAAGTGAAATGTTTGAAAATGGTGAGAGATTTTTGAACATTAGAAATAGAAGTCTTGTTCCAATCTTAGCTTTAGAAATTATCAAGCTAATTTTTAAAATAAATATTATAATTTTTAGTGATTGTCACTATTGTTCATTATTTATGATAAATATAATATCTATTGACCTTTCGGCCAGTGATGGATATCATTTATCTATAAAGAAAGATAATTATGATATCATTTTGAATGATGTTATACTAATACATGGATAATTAGAAAATAGTATTTAACATTTACATAGCTTGTTAAGTATAATGTACACTTTTAATAAACACCCAAGTTTGATAATGTCATGGATACCTGCTTTTGGCATTGTAGGCTCAGTCATGTTAATAAGAATAAGATAAATGGGTTAACTTTAGAGGAAAACCTCGATTCAATGACTGTGAATCATTGTAGACCTGTGAGTCTTATCTTCTTAGAAAGATGATAAAGTCATCTTTTACCAAGATAAGATGACCAAGCCAGTGAAGTTCTACATCTCATACATAATGATGTATGTGGACCTATGAACTCAAGTTGTAGAGAAGGATATCAATATTTCATTATGTTTATAGATGACCTATCTAGGTATAGGCGCGTCTAGCCTGAATTATTTGAAATGTCCAAATGATTCCATAATGAAGTAGAAAGACAAATTGAAAAAAAATATTAGAACTCATCGATTAAGTCGAGGAGGCGAATAACTTATTTAGTGAGTTTTTGATATATCTAGAAGAGAATAGGATTTTCTCATACTAGACTCCTCCTAGAACACCATAGGATGTTGGGTATTGAAAAGAAAAATCAAACTTTGTTAGACATGGTTCAATCCATGATACGGGTTTACTAGTCTGCTTATTTCAGGGTTAAACTCTTAAGACTACTTGTTTTACTCTAAAAGTTTATTTCGAGTAAATTTATCGCAAAGACTCCATATGGGATATAGACAGGATGTAGACCTTTGCTCTCTCACCTTCGAGTTTAGGATTATCTAGCCTACATCAAATATTTGCACATTCGACCTATTCGGCCATCGGATACCATTGCTAGATGGTTACTTTGATTGGTATAGGAATTTATTTTGATGCTTTCAGCTTAAGTTCAGACCTATGAGGTCACACACATTAGCATTCACGATCTGATCGGATGGTTGATTAGTGATTAAGAATCGTTCTAGGGTTAAACGGTCAATACGATTGATGTTTAACCTAGTGTAAGTATTACAGGAGGATTGATAAGCAATTTGATTGCTAATTGGCTTAATTTGATTAAGCTAAAGGGCTAAGATTAAGTCTAATTTAATATAATTTAATTGGATTTGGTTTGGATTCAATTGGATCAAGTTCAATTGATTTATTGGATAAGCCAAGTGCAAGAAAGAACTAGTCCTAGTTCAACTCGGACTTGGGTCAACCTAACTTTCTAATTTAATTAAAAAATTAAATTAGAATTAAATTTAATTTAATCTAATTTAATTAAGTTCTTAATTTATTTAGAATCTAATTTAATTTGATTGAATTAATCCTAATTTAATTTGATTCGTAGATCATTTGGATCAAATCAAAATAGAAATCCTAGTATAACTAGGACTCCCTATTCCTTGCACCATTAACCTCTCATGACCCCCATGCTCCTTCTCTTTGATTTTGAACATGGAAAAACCTTTTCTCAGGCCTTCATGCATGCCCATAGCCTTCCCTTATTCCTTAGATCGCATTTGGTTGTGGACCAAGTCAAACTAGGAGTTGGTTTTGACTTAAATTCTATGTGATAGAATTTTAAGTACCTAAAACTCCTCCTTGATTTGTAACACCCACATCCCTGATTTTTCTTTCATTTTTTTGTGGGAAAAAGGAGGGGGTGCCCAAGTGTTGGGTGCCCCAACTAGTTGTCTTTTTTGAATCTGCCTTGTCTAGGTGTTTGACCTAGACAAGACTCTTCCATATCTCAATATTTAAAATAAATTTTGGGCTAATTTTATGAAATCTAGACCATTAAGAAACCTTTGGGGTGTGTAAAAATTATGGAGGAAAAATATTGGGGTGTGGAGATTTCATAGACACCAATCTAGGTGTCTAGCGAGAGAAAATAAGAAGAAGAAGGGTTCTTCTTCTAAGATATTTCTTTGATCTCTTCCTTCTTCTTTAGAGATTTTTGAGAGGTGTCTCAGGTTCAAAATCTTTTCCCCTTCCTTCTAAAAATTAAAAAGTTCAAGATTTAAAGAAGATTATTTTAGATCAACCATCAAAGAAGGATCAGCATAGTACTAGCATACTGTGCTGATTTCTTGCATTAAGACTTCTGATCATGATTCGTGGGCTCATGTGGAAGACTTCTAGAGATCGGTTGTATGTGCAGCTTACAACATCATCCTCAAATCTAAATCAGTAAGTTAGAATATCTAATTTATATAGAAAATAAAGATATGATCTCCTATTACTCATATGATTCCGATCTAGTATAGATCTATGTTAATATGATCAACACTTCTTCTTCCTTTATGTTTTTAATTTTTGATTTAATCTCATACCATAATTATATAATAGAATCTTAGATGTAGGATATTCTCTAGTTTTATAGATAAATATTGATTTATTTATGTCTTTCATTGTCTGATCTTGAAAAAGTTTCAAGATCTTGCCCTAAAATCCTAAATCTGGTTCCTACAATTGATATCAGAGCCTAGATTATTTATTAGATGATTATGTGTATATGTTTAGATTATTTTTTAGATTAGATCTAATTTATAATCTCATTATTAAATTTAAAATTAAAAATCTTGATCATACGAACTGCTATAAGATTGTCCTGCTGTAAGGTTTACCCCATACAGTGGAGAGATTGTCCTAGTTCATATTGATCTATTTTTTATCATAAATTTGTTAGATATGATCTGATTTTATCTATAATTTATTAGATATAAAATAGTTTTAGATATGAAAATAAAATTTTTAGATTGCACGGATGCTATAAGGTTATCCTGCTGTAAGGTGTACCTCTTATAGTGGAGAGATTGTCCTAGTATGTGCTGATCTAAAACATTGATCATAAAATTTTAGATTAGATCTAAAAGATTTTATAATCTGATTAAAAATATTTTAATCTAATTTTAATCATCATAAATATGTTAGATTTGATCTAAGATAATTTATGACTGATTAGAATTGAAACTATTTCAATTACATGAACCAATTTAGATTAGATCTAAAGTAGTTTCATGCTTATCTTACTTGCATATTGATTATGAATCAAACATGCAACTTGGTTGGTAGAACCATATTGTAAAAATATTTTACAAACATGAAAATTATTTTTGAAAAGTCGAACCATAACCCTTAGCCCAAAACTTAATTAAGAAGTTGTTTGATTAGGATTTATGATTGTGAATTGAAGATCCTAAGACACAAATCATAACACATTGGATTAAATGGATTAGTAGGAATTAGGTCCGTTAATTGGA
Organism: Cocos nucifera; assembly: GCA_006176705.1. Lineage (NCBI taxonomy): Eukaryota > Viridiplantae > Streptophyta > Magnoliopsida > Arecales > Arecaceae > Cocos > Cocos nucifera. The sequence goes on along the minus strand of QRFJ01006376.1, from coordinate 21,286 downwards.
TTAGACCTAGGATTAGATTTAAAAATAGACTTAATTAGAGAATTGACTAAATCTACTCAATTATTATCTTAGATTAAGTCAAGAATTCTCTAGATCAATTACAATAGTTGTAGTTGGTCAAGTCCATGTCTTTAATAAGACCTAAGGTGGATTTGATTCTTGGCTATGTGGTCTAGCACAAACTGTTAGATTAATCTAATGAAGACTAATTAAACCAGTTGGTGTCTAACGTAAACTAGATCGATGGTCTTTAATTAGTAGCCCGCTTACCTGGCCATTTCTGATGGTGTCTAAGACAAGCTTTACCAGATCCTTTCACTGATCAAACTTATCTGACCTTTTGGTGAAATTATGTTTTGATCAGATCACTTGACTGACTATTCGAGCTGACCCATGTCAGTTAGGTAAATCAGTGTGACTGATTTAGGTGCTCCTTGATCAGCCTATTAATGATCTTCTTTAAGATGACTTGGTGAAGCCAGTGGGAGGATCATGACAAGCTATTTCATCTGATCTTCTCTCTTCCTTAAATTAAAATTCTCTAAAATTATTAGGTCCTTAAAATAAAATAGTTGTGGTGATAACTAGATCATAGCCTCCCATTAAGTAGATGATAATGGATCCATTAGTTAGATAATCATTGGAGACCCATAAGCCTGGTGCTTATCCACTAATGAAATTATCATTCATAATATGATTTCTTGGCCGTGTCTCTCTAAATGATGATTAGGTTGACCAACTATAGTTGGACTTAATCATTCATTAATTAGATGGACTATGTATGATCATATTAATGGTTGGACCTAATCAAGACTTTCAATGGAGGCCCTAGCCTATTGAAAAGATACCTGGGGAAAAATTAAATTACTAAAAATTATTTGAAGAAACAATTGGTTATGAACATACTCTTAGATGTACATGGGTTGACCAACCATATTTGGTCTTGTGTGCAATCTATGTGGATTCTAGTACCCATTAAGAAATTAAGGTAATTTCTCGAATTAGAGGTAGAGGCTATCAGTTTAAATAAAATAGTGGAAGAACCTTTTGATTAAAGTCCAAATCTTTAGATTTAATGAATTAATTATTAATTAAGCTTTTGGTTCTTCTTTATGCAATTAAACCCAAACCATAGTTGCTCCATTCACTATTAGATAGTGATATACTTTTGGGACCCAACTTTGATAATAAGTATCGAAAGTTGAATGTTGTTCAGCAGCACGAAGTAGTTCATGCTAGGGCCTCTATGCCCAATTTAAATATAAGATCCAAGAATAACCTAGATCAAGCAAAATGCTTCCACTATGTGAAGCAAGGGCATTGGAAGAGGAACTATCCTTACTATCTTGATTTCCATGACCCCAACAAGCTGAATAAGAGAGATGAGCAAGTAGTTACTGATCAAGGATGTTTATATAATAATATCTTATAATTTTTTTATTTATGATACTTCTACTTGGATATTGGATACCGAAAGTTCAGTCTATATTTGCAATATGTTGCAAGAACTTTCAATAAGTAAAAGATTTGAAAATAATGAATGATTTCTTACTATTTGAGATGGAAGTTCTGTTCTAGTTCTAGCTATAGGAATAGTTCAACTTATTCTCAATACAAATATTATTTCTTTAAATGAGTGTCATTATTTTTCATGTATAAGATTGTTCAAATCTGATTGGATCTAAAAGAATATTTCAAAAACTTTTTTCCTATGATCCTAATCAGATCTGAGACATCTCAAATCTAATCTAAAAGATCTAATATTAAATAATAAAAAAAATAAATCTAATTTAGCTTTATACCTTGATTTTGGGTAATCAGATTATCGTGTGATAATCCTGAATGATCCTGAGGTTCTGGAAGGAGCCACGCACGTGCCTGGCCTCTATAGGTGTCTACTCGAGCAGGATCTAGAGGTCTTCTTCTTCTAAATCACCTCTTCAAAAATTAGATCTAGATCTGATCTTGAAGTTCTTCAAAACTTCTTTTGAAGAAGCAGTGATCGTCTCTTTCAGCAGTGCTGCCTACTTCCTGAACTGGGCGCCTTTCTTCCTTGGAACTTTAACCTATGCCCAACTCCTTGGGCATGGAGAGGGGAGAGAGAGGATCAGAGGGAGCTATGGAAGAGAGGAGGGCAGCCTTGCGACATGGTGAAAAGAAAATGCACACCAACCCTAAGTGCAAACAAGATTTAAATAGATCCTGTAATGCCTTGCAGTGCCATATCATCTCGGCCAATTAGAGGCCTTCATTCAATCAGATTTAAATCTGATTGGTAGGATGATGTCATCTAATCCAATCAGATGAGAGACCCTCAAAAATCCACATAGGTGGCACCAAGACTAGATAAAGCAAGAGTCTTTGGTGCCTAGGTATTTAAATCCATCAAAATATCCTAGAGTCCCATACAGATGGGACTCCATCCCTTATCCATATGGGGTGCACGCCAAATGGGACTCCATCCCTTATCCATATGGGGTGCATACCTAGGGTGGTGTGTGCCCTCTCTCATGCCTCTTTTAGCAGGGGGGACTAGAGTCCCAGGTGCTCTCCTATAGGCGCATGACACATGGCCCCATGTCCAGGTGTCCAAGGTCAACTATTGACCAATGTCCAAAAATAGAAATTAGCAGGTGACAGAAATTGGCAAGTGTTGTTTTAAATCCATTTAATAAATTAAGACAATCTTTTTCTGATCTAGACAAGCTTCAGTTAGACTAAGATAAGGTTTCTGAGTGAGCCTAAATAAATTTGGCTCAGTCGAAATGAACCAAAATTATTACAAAAGGAGAATGTTAGGCTCAATTATGTGCTAACATGATTTTCTTGAACCTAATTGGATCTAATCCAAATCAATTAAACTGGGTTAGTCCAATTGATGACATCCAGACCTAAACCCTTATTTGTGTGACCCAGTTAGATTCAGTTTTATATGGTAATGAGACATGTCGCGATCTTTATCATCGACATCATTGAAACTCCTTTCGATGGATCAAAACTTTTTTGATTTATACAATTAGAATAATCAATCATCTAAATTATTCTAATTGCTCCCAAAATCAACCAGTGACATCTAGCAGTATATGGTGGCAACCCATCAGAACCAAAATCGAATCTCTTAGTGTAGCTACCTGTGTGATTGGATTCTTCTATCTTGAGACCTAACTGAATTAGGATTAAGGTGAACTCGTCAAACCCAATATCTATCATATGAATTAATCATTCATTTCAAGTCTGATGTGAAACTCTAACAGAAACTCTTTCTATCATATTCACACTGCCATGGCCATGGGCTTAAGAACTTAATCTCATGATTATCATAGGGCTGCTCCTCATCTACCAAGGAAGATAGATCACCTATTGGTGCAATCCAATTCCTACAATGAATATGCTATAGCCAACATACACCTCAGGATTTCGAATGACTAGAAGATCGAGTTGTGGTATAGTCAAACTATAACACCTTCAAGATGAATTACTGATGCACCTCAGATTAAAGAACCAGACACACCACTGCAGCATTGAACCAGTCATCAATGAAAAGGTAGACTTCCTTATGACTGCTCAAGATGTTCATGCTTAGTGCCCTCGTTCTCTAATGAGTACCTATACTCTCACTCCGGTGTCTCCACTAAAGGAAAAAATCTATTTTCTAGGTCATGTTCGTTCAGATCTGATTGGATCAAGAGGAATATTTCAAAAAAAAATTTTCTTAGATCCAAATCAGATCTGAGACCCTTCAAATCTAACTTTATTGATCTAATAAAATAAAATTAATTAAATCTAATTTAATTATACCTTTGTTATGGGTAATCCTATTATCCTATGATGATTTCGATGTTTACCTGAGGTTCGGGATGTAGCCACGCAAACGTCTGGCCTCTACCACTATCCACTCAGGAAGGATCTGGAGATCTTCTTCTTCTCAATCTGTACTCCAAAAATCAAATCTAGATTTGATTTTGAAGGTCTTCAAAATGTCTTTTGAAAATCAGTTGTTGTCTCTTGCAATAGTGCTGCCTTTTTTCTTTCCTATCGCCTTTCTCTTGCTCTGATCACACCAAACTTGCACCCAAAAATTCTTAGACATGGATAGGAGAGAGAGTATCTGAAGGTGGCATGGAGAGGAAGGGAGAGAAGCCTTATGTCATGGGCAAAGGGTAGAACTTTTTAATCCAAGGCGTTAGATAGGATCTTAATTTATAGATCCTGCTGCGATCCATGTAGCTCCTCATTCCTCCCAACCAATCACAACCTCTTTGTGAAATCAGATCTAAATCTGATTGGATGGGAATAGAGATTACCCCTGGATTCCAATTAGATTAGAGTTCCTAAGACCAGTCAAACTGGATTCCTTAGGTGGAACTGCTAAGATTGGAATCCAAAAGGAAGGTGGACTCCTTTGTCCAATCAAGGACTCCTTTGGCGCCACATCTACTATGGGACTCTAGGTGTGATCCTCATGGAGGCATGCGCCCCTTCTCCTTGCCAGGCTTTTTGGCAGGGGGACAAAGCCCCCCCATGTTCTCTCCAATAGGTGCATGACATGTGGTCAAAGTCAAATGTCTATGTAGTCAAAGGTCAACTGTTTGACCAAAGTCAAAGGACAAGAAATGGCAGGTGACCAAAAATGGCAGGTAATGTCAAATTTATCTCATAAATAAGACAACCTTTTTTCTGACTTGGACAACCTCCAGTCAGACCATATGAAGGCCTCTGATTGAGCACAAACTCCTTTGGCTCAGTCAGGACAACTTATTTATGATAGTAAAAGAAGAACGTTAGGTTCAATCGAGTGCTAGCACGATTTCCTTGAACCTAATTGAATCTCATTCAGATCAATTGAACTAGATCAGTTCAATTGATGATCACCAGATTCAAACCCTTGTTTGTGTGACCCAGTTAGGTTCAGTTTCTGTATGGTAATGGGATATGTCATGATCTCTATCATAGACATCATCGAAACTCCTTTCGATGGATCAGAACTCTTTTCTGATTCGAACAGCTAGAATGATCGATCATCTAAATCATTCTAATTGCTCCCAAAATCCACCAGTGACACCTAGCAGTATATGGTGGCAACCCATCAGAGCTGAAATGCGAACCTCTTTGGTGCAGCTACCTGTGTGATTAAGTTCTTCTATCTTGAGCCCCGATCAGATTAGGGTTAAGGTGAACTCGTCAAACCCTAATTCTCTGTCATATATGATGTAATCATTCGATTCGAGTCCAATGTGAAAATCTAAATAGAAACTCTTTCTATTATTTCACTCTGCCATGGCCATGGATTTTATGGACTTGATTCTCATGATCATCATAGGGCTGCTCCTCTACCACCGAGGTAGATAGATCCCATCTTGATGCAATCCAGTTCCTACAATGAACATGCTATAGCCAACATACACCTCAGGACTTTCCATATGGCTAGGAGACCGAGTAATGGTGTAGTCAAACTATAACACCCTCAAGGTGAACTGCCGATGCATCTCAGGTCAAAGAACCAGACACACTACTGCAGCATCGAGTCAGTCATTGACGAGAAGGTAGACTTTTTTAATGACTACTCGAGGTGGTCACGCTCAGTGCCCTCGTTCTCTAACGAGTACCTAGTACTCTCGCTCCGGTGTCTCCACACCGTAGACTCAAGACTCATCTACTAAAGAGAAGCGATCGTACACCAACCTTCCGGATCAATCACCATCCTCGTGATGATCCTATGGTCGGGAGCATGTTTATGAGTTAATAATGATTATTCATGTCTTAAATTTTCAACTCTTGAAAATATGAATTATCATTACCATTAACTCAAAGGATGTATCACAGACACTAAATACACATGTGTGATAGAAAATAACCCATTTTATTAATTTATAGTCAAAATTATAATTTTGCCCCTAGAAGTGTATTACAAGTGTCAGCCAATTCTGGCTTCTAGGGCACATATATCTAACAATCTCCCACTTGTATCCTAAAGCCAATTGGCTACAAGTCTAAGTCCCATCTTCTCAAGGTGGGCTTCGATCTTCTGCTGGCCCAACGGCTTTGTAAGTGGGTCTGCCACATTATCTGCGGAGTTGACTCTCTTGACCTCAACGTAACCTTTCTCAAGGTAATCGCGGATGAGATGATATCGCCGCTCAATGTGCTTGGACTTCTGGTGAGACCTCGGCTCCTTAGCAAGGGCTATGGCGCCATTGTTGTCGCAGTAAAGAGGAATGGCATCTGATGGCATTACTCCAATTTCTGCAGCAAACTTCTTGTACCAGAATGCTTCCTTTCGCAGCCTTCTGATGCAGCTGATATATTCTGCTTCCATGGTGGAATCTGCTATCACAGTTTGCTTGGAACTCTTTTCCAGCTGACAGCACCACCATTGCACACAAACAGACTCTCCAGATGTCGACTTTCGATCATCTATATCGGACATGAAGTCCGAGTCTGTGTATCCCTGAACTTGGAGTTCTCCATTACCAAAGACCAACATCATATCCTTAGTTCTTCTCAAGTACTTAAGGATACATTTCACAGAAGTCCAGTGTTCTTCACCTGGATTTGACTGATATCTGCTTGTGACACTCACAGCATGGGCTATATCAGGTCGTCTACATAGCATGGCATACATGAGGCTCCCTATTGCAGAAGCATAAGGGATCTTGCTCATGCGTTCTATTTCCTCAGGTGTGCTGGGGCACATCTTCTTGGAAAGATGAATACCATGTCTGAAGGGTATTAATCCCCTCTTAGAGTTTTCCATACTAAACCTCTTTAGTACTTCCTCTATGTACATCTTCTGTGAAAGTCCTAGCATCCTATTCGGTCTATCCCTATAGACCTTAATTCCTAGAATAAAGGATGCTTCACCTAGGTCTTTCATGGAGAATTCCTTTAGACAACCACATCTTGACTGATGTCAACATGGGAATATCATTCCCAATAAGGAGGATGTCATCCACGTACAATACGAGGAAGACAAACAGCGCTCCCACTGACCCTTTTGAAAACACATGGTTCCTCTTCATTTTTGATGAAACCAAACTTTTTGATCACATCATTGAAACGAGTGTTCCAGCTCCGAGATGCTTGCTTAAGTCCATATATGGACCTTTGCAGCTTGCAAACCTTGTGATCAGTATCACTGGATGTGAAACCTAGCGGCTGTTCCATATAGATATCTTCCTCAAGATATCCATTTAGGAATGCCGTTTTCACGTCCATTTGCCATATTTCATAATCGAAATAGGCTGCAACAGCAAGCAATGTGCGGATGGATTTTAGCATAGCTACCTGGGAAAAGGTATCCTGATAGTCAATGCCTTCACGCGTTGACTATAACCTTTTGCCACCTAGTCTAGCCTTGAATGTCTCCTACATTTCCATCTCCCATCTGCACCAATCTTTCTCTTGAAGATCCATTTACACCCAATAGGTACTATACCTTCTGGTGGATCTACCAAGGTCCAGACTTGGTTTGAGTGCATCGAGTCAATTTCTGACTTCATTGCCTCTAGCCATTTCTCGGAGTCGATATCTGATATCGCCTCGTTGTAGGTTTTGGGATCATCACCATGAGCACCATTACCTATGAGGAACATTTCCTCTACTTCCTCTGAAATAATACCTAAGTATCTTTCAGGGGGATGGGAAACTCTTTCCGATCTACGAGGTGGAGGAGGTAGTGTTCTTATTGGCTCAACCTGATTTGGTTCCACTTGGTCCTTAGCTCGTTCTGCTTGTGAGACTTTCTCATCAAGCTTGATCTGTTTTCCAATACCGCTATCTTGAATAAACTATTTTTCAAGAAAGATGGCATGTCGACTCACAATCACATTGTGGTCTTCTGGAATGTAGAAATAGTATCCTAATGACTCTTTAGGATATCCTATGAATCGAGCTCTAAAGGACCTAAACTCTAACTTGTCCGCTTGTTGTCTTTTGACATGAGCCGGACAACCCCAAATTCTGAGATGACTCAGACTTGGTTTCTTACCGTGCCATATCTCATACGGTGTGGTAGGAACGGTTTTAGAGGGAACCCTATTCAGTAAATAGATTGAAGTTAACAAATGAATGTCCCCAAAAGAAAATCAGGGAGGTCTGTGAAGCTCATCATGGATCGAACCATATCCTAATAGAGTCCTGATTTCTCCGTTCTGAAACCCCGTTGAGTTGAGGTGTTCCTGGTGGAGTCCATTGAGAGACTATGCCATTTTCCTTAAGATAGTCTAGGAATTCCTTGGCTAAGGTATTCACCTCCTCGATCTGATCGAAGAACCTTAATGGGTTTTCCAGTTTGTTTTTCTACTTCATGTCTGAATTCTTTGAACTTTTCAAAAGCTTCAGACTTGTGTCTCATAAGATACACATACCCATACCTAGACAGATCATCGGTAAAGGTAATGAAGTAGACAAAATTGCCTCTAGCCGGCACATCAAATGGGCCGCACACATCAGTATGTACTAGGGCAAGGAGATCTGTGGCCCTCTCCCCATGTCCAACAAAAGGGAGTTTAGTCATTTTGCCTTGAAGACAAGATTCACAAGTTGGATATGACTCAAAAGTCAATGGACTCAATAGCCTGATTTTTCTCCAATTTGTTAATCCTATCTTCTGCTATATGACCTAATCTCAGGTGCCATAGATATCTGTCATTTGGACTATCCCTAGGTCATTTTATGGCATTCACGTTTTGCTCGATAGTTAAAATAGGATACATCAATATGTAACTGATAAGAGACCATTAATAAGGAAAACCATTTGCAATTTTATTTCTTTCATAAAGAATGTTACAATGGTCCTTAAGAAAAGGTGATCACATAAGCCTTCTTGTGCTAAGCATGAAATAGAAATCAAATTCCTGCTTGCTGTAGGCATATAATAACAGTCTTTTAAGTACTAAGTCTAAAGTCAGATGGTAAGTCGAAGAGGGTATGTTCCCACGGCTACTGCAGCAACTCTTGCTCCATTACCGATGCGTAGGATCATGTCTCCATCCCTCAGCCTCCTGCTATCCTCAAGATCCTGCATGGAAGTGCACAGATGAGCACTAGAACCTAGAGTCAAGCACCCAACTGGATGCAGAAGAAACCGTAAGGTTAGACTCAATAACGAGCATACCTCCAGAAGGACCTTCCTTCTTGTTCTTCAGGGTGGCCTAGGTAAGTAGGGCAGTTCCGCTTCCAAGTGGCCGTCGCTGTTGCAATGGAAACACTTTTCTTTGTCATCGGCCTTCTTTTTTAGCTCTGCCTTCTTTTTCTTTCCATCCTTCCACCTTTCTGCTTTTTCACAGACTTCTTTTTCTTTTCAAAAGACTTTCTTCTTGGAAGAAGTCCTGTTCCATAGCAAGAACTGAGCCTTTAGAACCTTTCATAGAAAGCTCAGCGGTAACCAGCATATTCATAAGTTCGGCCAAGGAATTTCTGAAGTTTATGCATGTGGTAATTCATGATGAATTGCCCATATGCATCAGTCAAGGAATTGCAGAATAATATCATTCTGCAGATCCTGATCCTAACTTCACACCTGAGCTTCTCAAGCTCTTCCATGTCCTTGATCATCATGTCAGACAGTGATCTTGGACTGACTGCCCATCATGCATCTTAGCCTTAAAAAGTCATTTAGTGACTTGATATTTGGCTGCGCGACTCTGTTCACCAAACATCTCCTTGCAGGTGAGCCAACATTTGATGCGAGCAGTCCCGATATCTTCATGTTGGCGCTGGAGCTCATCAGACATCGAGCCCAACATGTAGTATCTGGCCTTATTATCTTCGTCAATCCATTTTATCCAAGAGACGCTCTCTGTTCAGTGGATGGAACGGGCTGGTAAGGTGGGAGGGATCCGTGGTCCAAATACATGAGTTAACTTCTCAGAATCCAAAATAATTTTGTAGTTCCTGAAGCCAATACTTTATAATTGGGATTCAGTCAGTCTATGTGTGTCCAGGATACGTGCCTAGTGGGTTGGACGCAGGCATTTTTCTTTTTCCTATAGAGAGTCAAAGATTCTAGTTAGATTTTGTAATTAAGACTTGACCAATTTATTTAGGGGTTTAATTTTTAAACAAATTAGCTCCTACTATTTTCTTCGGATCCCTACACTTTCTCTGTAGAGATGTAAAAATCTCCATGATTAATAGTTTCTAGTAGGTGGTGCAGTCCCATCAACTAACTCATCACCTCACCTAATAGTTATTGATGATGGATTAGCCAATGAGTGAACAACTCTTGTCTAATGATTCTCTAATCATGGTGCATCCAAGACTTGGATCTCTAATTCATGAATCTCACCGTATGTCCGAAATATTGATTCACTTCTTAGTTAAGTCAGACCTCACCATTTGCACAGATTGGGATTTCTAATTGGATCTCTCACCTATATCCTAGAATATTGAGCCCTAATCCATCCTCCAGCCCATAGCATCCAATGCCTAATAAATATGGTTGCATCTTTTTGGTGCAACTGAACCACTGTATCCTAGCCGAGAACAATCAACCCCGGGAAGGGCCCGCATATCTACAATGGTGGAAGACCTTAGACTTAATCTTTTCTTAGGGAAGAATTTGATTCAGGTCTCTTTAAACTTGACTTGGACATAGTCATAACAATTATGACTAACCTAGTGGCATGGGTTAGCTCGGATTATTAGCCACCTCAGATCAGAACTGTGTCAACAGATATGGCCAGGATAAGTGAGATCGGTGGAAGGAATATGCCATTAACTCGCACAAGAATGCATTCGAGTCGAGTAGCTCCTAATTAAAAACCAGTCGGATCGTATCTGCCAAACTTACCTTAGACACCAAATTATTAAGCCAGAATCAATCGGGTTAGCCTACAATCTAGACTCTAACCATTGAGCCTAATTAGGTCTTAACTTAATTGATCACTCATGTGACTCGATCTTGACCCAGACTTAATCCTATTAGCTGGTCAATTTAAGCACTCTTGATCCCATCTAACCGACTCATGATTCGGTTTGATCAACCGCTAGACCTAATTGAGCTACCCAAGCTAGAATCCAATTTTATGAATATATTTTAGATTTAAAAATTCTTAATTTTAGATCTAATATATTTCATAATATTAATTTTTAATTAAGTTTAGGGTTGATAAATAAAATATGTAAATAAAATCTTAGGATTTCAAGATTTAGGATTTTATAGAAAATATTTTTTTTATTTTTGATTAAGGATGAACGTGCAGCACCCCTACACATCATGAGAACACCCCATCAAATGAAAGAAGAGAGCCTTTAAATCCTTCTTTGTTCTTATGATCGGATGGCCAAGGGAATTGCGTTAATCAGAAACATGATGAATCTACAAAACTAGTTAGATCTACATCATATATCATATATAAAAATTGATCTAACTTAAAAACATATTTTGCATACATCTCATGTATCATATCATACATATTTTCAGATCTAAATTATCTCATAAGCATCTAAAAAATAAAATTTAAATTTAATCATATCAAATTAAATTTATTCAAGATAACTTTGTAGATCTATTCTGCAACTAGTCTAGACATGCATCAATCATATCTCATATGAACAAAATTAAATAAATTTATTTTCTATTTTTTAGATCTAATTATAATATTTAAAATATTAAAAAATAGTAAATAAATAGATCTAAAAATTATAATTAATTAAATTAAAATTATGATGATGTTAGACTACACATAGAATAATTCTATTCCTAGTCTAGACATGCATCTCATACATCTTAGATCTAAATTATTTAATTTTAATTTTTTAATTTTAGATCTAATCATATCTCATGTGATATCTAATATCATCTAATTATAAGATCAAAAATAAAATTATATCTAATTAATTATGAGAATCTGGCTCTGATACCAGTTGAAGGAAAAAATTTATTTTTCATATCAGGTTCGTTCAGATCTAATTGGATCAAGAGGAATATTTCAAAAATTTTTTCTCTTAAATTCAAATTAGATCTGAGACTCTTTAAGTCTAATTTTATTGATTTGATAAAATAAAATAAAATAAAATTAATTAAATCTAATTTAATTATACCTTTGTTATAGGTAATCCTATTATCCTGTGATGATCACAATGTTTGCTTGAGGTTTTGGATGTAGCCACACAAACATCTGGCCTCTATCGATATCCACTTAGATAGGATCTGGAGATTTTTTTCTTCTTAATTTGTGCTCCAAAAATTATATCTGGATCTAATCTTGAAGGTATTCAAAATGCCTTTTGAAAGTCAGTTGTTGTCTCTTGCAGCAGTGCTACCTTCTTCCTTTTCTATCGCCTTTGTCTTTCTCGAATAACACCAAACTTGCATCCAAAAATTCTTGAATGTGGATAGGAGAGAGAAAATCTAAAGGTGGCATGGGGAGGAAGGGAGAGAAGCCTTGTGTCATAGGCAAAGGGTAGAACTTTTTAATCCTAGGTGTAGATAGGGTTTATATAGATCCTGCTGCGCCATGCAGCGCCACATCATCCCGGCCAATCATGACTCTTTGTGCAATCAGATCTAAATATGATTGGTGGGATGATATCATCTGATCCAATCAAATTAGAGTCCCTTATAAACCTCCTTAGGTGGCGCCAAGACTAGTCAAAGAAGACTCTTTGGCGCCACCCAAGTTGAAAGCATGAAGCAACTGGAGTCCCATCTGTATGGAACTCCAGGCGTGATCCTCATGGGGTGCACGCCTCCGTAGGAATGCACCCCTTCTTTTTCTACTTTTTAGCAAGGGGACAAAGCCCCATGTTTTCTTCTATGGGTGCATGACACATGGACAGATGTCTAAGTATCAAAGGTCAACGTTTGACCAAAGTCAGTGGATAAGATTTAGCAGGTGATGAAAAATGGTAGGTGTTGTCTCAAATTTATCTCATAAATTAAGGCAACCCGTTTCTGACCTGGACAAGCTCCAATTAGACTAAGTAATGGTTCCTGAGTGAGCTCAAAGTCGAGACAAGCTTTAATGATTGTTGAAGAAAAATATTAGGCTCAATCGTGTGCTAGTACGATTTTCTTGAACCTAATTGAATCTTATTTAAATCAATTTAACTGGATTAGTCCAATTGATGATATCCAGATCTAAACCTTTGTTTATATGACCTAGTTAGGTTCAGTTCCGTATGGTAATGGAATACGTCGCAATCTCTATTATTGACATCATTGAAATACTTTCCAATGGATCAGAATTTTTTTGATTTAGACAACTAGTAAGATCGATCATCCAAATCATTCTAATTGCTCTCAAAATCTATCAATGACACTTAGCAGCATATGGTGGCAATCCATCAGAACTAAAAATAATCCTCTCGGTGTAGTTATCTATGTGATTAGGTTCCTCTATCTTGAGCCCTACTTGGATTAGGGTTAAGGTGATCTCATCAAACCCTAATTTTCGTCATATGAATTAATCATTTGATTCAAGTCCAATGTGAAAATCCTAATAGAAACTCTTTCTATTATTTCACTCTGCCATGGCCATGGATTTATGGACTTGATTCTCATGATCATCATAGGACTGCTCCTCATCTACTGGGGTAGATAGATCCCCTATCGATGCAATCCAATTCCTATAATGAACATGCTATAGCCAACATACACCTCAGAGTTCCGAATGGCTAGGAGATTGAGTTATGGTGTAGTCAAACTATAACACCCTTAAGGTGAACTATCGATGCACCTCAAGTCAAAGAACCAGATACACCACTATAGCTTCGCGCCAGACATCGATGAGAAGGTAGACTTTTCTCATGATTGCTCGAGGTGGTCACGCTCAGTGCCCTCATTTTCTAATGAGTACCTATACTCTCGCTCCGGTATCTCTACATGGTAGACTCAAGACTCATCTATCCTAAAGAAGTGATCATACACCAACCTTCTGGATCAATCACCATCCTCATGATGATCCTATGGTCAGGAGCATTTTATGAGTTAATAATGAAAATTCATGTCTTAAATTTTCAACTCTTGAAAATATAAACTATCATTACCATTAACTCAAGGGATGTATCATAGATACTTTCAAATACACATTATGATAGATAATAATTCATTTTATTATTTATAGTCAAAATTATAATTTTGTCCTTAGATGTGTATTACAAGTGTCAGCCAATTATGGCTTCTAGAGCTCATATATCTAACATCCACACCATAGATTCAAGACACATCTATCTTAAGAAAGTAATCATACACCAACCTTCTGGATCAATCACCATCCTCATGATGATCCTACAATCAGGAGTAATTTATGAGTTAATTATGAAAATTCATGTCTTAAATTTTCAACTCTTGAAAATATGAATTGTCATTACCATTAACTCAAAGGATGTATCATAGATACTTTAGATACATACTATGATAAAAAATAATTAATTTATTAATTTATATTTAAAATTATAAAATTTTTCTTAGAAGTGTATTACAAGTATCAGCCAATCTGACTTCTAGAGCACACATCTAACAATCATTTATCTATAAAGAGATATTATTTTGATATCATTATGAATGATATTACAATAATGCAAGAATAATAAAAAAATAGTATTTATATTTTATCATAGCTTGTAAGTGTAATGTACACTTCTAGAAAATATCCTAGATTAGATAATATTTTTGATATCTACCTATGGCACTATAGGCTAGGTCACATAAACAAGAACATGATAAACAGATTGACTTAAGAAAAAATTTTCGAAGTTAGTGATTATGAATCACTTCCAACTTATGAATTTTATCTTCTTGGTAAAATGACTAAGTCACCTTTTACTGAAAAAGATGAGAGAGCTACTGAGCTCTTAGGTCTAGTACATACTAAAATATGTAGACCAATAAGCACAAATGTCAGAGGTGGATATTTCTACTTCATTACTTTCATAGATGATCTATCCAGATATGGATATGTCTATCTGATGAAATATAAATCAAATTCATTTGAAATATTCAAAAGATTTCAAAGTGAAGTAGAAAAATAAACTAGAAAGCGTATTAAAACTCTTCGATTGGATTAAGGAGGTGAATATCTATCCAATGAGTTCTTGACATATCTAGAAGAGAATAGGATTCTCTTATAGTGGACTCCTCCAGGAATACCACAGCATAATGATGTATCAAAAAGGAGAAATCAAACCTTATTAGACATGGTTCGATCCATGATGGAGTTGTTAGATATATGTGCCCTAGAAGCCAGAATTGGCTGACACTTGTAATACACTTCTAGGGGCAAAATTGTAATTTTGCCTATAATTAATGAAATGGGTTATTTTCTATCACACATGTGTATTTAGTGTCTGTGATACATCCTTTGAGTTAATGGTAATGATAATTCATATTTTCAAGAGTTGAAAATTTAAGACATGAATAATCATTATTAACTCATAAACAGCTCCCGACCATAGGATCATCACGAGGATGGTGATTGATCCGGAAGGTTGGTGTACGATCGCTTCTCTTTAGTAGATGAGTCTTGAGTCTACGGTGTGGAGACACCGGAGCGAGAGTACAGGTACTCGTTAGAGAACGAGGGCACTGAGCGTGACCACCTCGAGTAGTCATTAGGAAGTCTACCTTCTCGTCAATGACTGACTCGATGCTGCAGTAGTGTGTCTGGTTCTTTGACCTGAGATGCATCGGCAGTTCACCTTGAGGGTGTTATAGTTTGACTACACCATTACTCGGTCTCCTAGCCATATGGAACCCTGAGGTGTATGTTGGCTATGAGCATGTTCATTGTAGGAACTGGATTGCATCAAGATGGAATCTATCTACCTCGGTGGTAGAGGAGCAGCCCTATGATGATCATGAGAATCAAGTCCAGAAGCCCATGGCCATGGCAGAGTGAAATAATAGAAAGAGTTTCTATTTAGATTTTCACATTGGACTCGAATCGAATGATTACATCATATGACAGAGACTAGGGTTTGACGAGTTCACCTTAACCCTAATCTGATCGGGGCTCAAGATAGAAGAACTTAATCACACAGGTAGCTGCACCAAGAGGTTCGCATTCAGCTCTGATGGGTTGCCACCATATACTGCTAGGTGTCACTGGTGGATTTTGGGAGCAATTAGAATGATTTAGATGATCGATCATTCTAGCTGTTCGAATCAGAAGAGTTCTGATCCATCGAAAGGAGTTTCGATGATGTCGATGATAGAGATCATGACATATCCCATTACCATACAGAACTGAACCTAACTGGGTCACACAAACAAGGGTTTGAATCTGGTGATCATCAATTGAACTGATCTAGTTCAATTGATCTGAATGAGATTCAATTAGGTTCAAGGAAATCGTGCTAGCACTCGATTGAACCTAACGTTCTTCTTTTACTATCATAAATAAGTTGTCCTGACTGAGCCAAAGGAGTTTGTGCTCAATCAGAGGCCTTCATATGGTCTGACTGGAGGTTGTCCAAGTCAGAAAAGGTTGTCTTATTTTGTAAGACATTACCTGCCATTTTTGGTCACCTGCCATTTCTTGTTCTTTGACTTTGGTCAAAAGTCTACCTTTGACTGGTCAAACGTTGACCATTGACACTTTGACTTTTGACCACATGTCATGCACCTATTGGAGAGCTGGTGGGGGCCTGTCCCCCTGCCAGAACCTGGCAAGGAGAAGGGCGCACGCCAAGGGTGGCGTGTGCCCAAGTAGGAGGCGCCTAGGAGTCCTTGTTGGACAAGGACTCCATCTCCCTTTTGGATTCCAATTAGAGTTCTCCTAAGAATCCAAGTTTGACTGGTCTTAGGCACCCTCTAAGGAGGAATCCAGGGGTCTCTATTCCACCAATCAGATTTAGATCTGATTTCACAAAGGGTTGTGATTGGTTGGAGAAGGAAGAGGAGTTGGATCACAAGCTTAGTCTATAAATAAGACCCTGCGCCCAACTCTAATTCTAGAGTGAATGCAATTAGATACGCCCCAAGGCTGCCTCTCCCCTCCTTCTCCATGCCAAAGTCTCTTCTCCCCTTGCTCTCCACGTCCAAAAGGTGTTTTGGACTTAGGTTGGTGCGATTCAGATCAAAGGAAAGGCGATCAAAAGCAAGAAGGCTGCGCTGCTGCAAAGGACGACTGCTGATCTTCAAAAGAGTTTTGAAGATCCTCCAGATCAGATCCAGATCTAATTTTTGGAGGTGTGATAGAGAAGAAGAGGATCTCCAGATCCAACCCGAGTGGATACCGGTAGAGGCCAGGCACTTGCGTGGCTAGATCCAGAACCTTCCGCTGCAATCAGGATCATCAACAGGGTAATAGGATTACCCAAATCAAGGTAAATTAAATTTGATTTAATTTATCTTATTTTATTTTATTTATTAAAATAATAAGAATCAGATCTGAAACATATCAAGATCTGATTAGATCAAGAGAAAAATTTTTGAAATATATCTCTTGATCTGATCAGATCTGAACGAACCTGGACCGGAAAATCAGGATTTTCCCTTCAACTGGTATCAGAGCCAATGGTTCTAAAGTATTTAGATCTGATTTTAAATTTATTTTAATTAAGAAAATAAAGTGATTTTAGATGTCACATGAGATGTGATCAGATCTAAAATCAGAAAAAATTAAAATTAAATGATTTGGATCTAAGATTAGAAAATATGCATGACTAGTTCTAAAATAGAATAGTTCTATAGAATAGTCTTGCATGTTTTGATTTAATTCTGATTAAATCATATTTTAGATCTATTTATTTACTATTTTTTGATATTATAAGTGTTATAATAACATCTAAAAAATAGCAAATAAAAATTATTTAATTTTAAATATCATATGAGATATGATTGATGCATGTCTAGACTAGTTGTAGAATAGTTCTACATAATTGTCTAGATTAGAATTTATTTTGATTAGATCAATTTAAATCTAATTTTTTAGATTATTATGAGATAATTTAGATCTGAAAATATGCATGATTCGATACATGAGATGTATGCAAAATATGCCATGATTAGATCTAATTTGTATATGAGATATATGATATAGATCTAAAACTGTTTTGTAGTATTGACATGTTCCTGATTAAGGCGTTCCTCTTGGCCGTCCGGTCATAAGAATGAAGAAGGGTTTAAAGGCCCTCTCTTCCCATTCGATGGGGTGTTCTTATGATGTGTAGGGGTGCTGCGTGTTCGTCCTTAATCAGAAACCCAAAACTTACTTTCTGCAAAACCCTAGATCCTGAAACCCTAGGATTTATTGTGCATATTTTGTTTATGAACCCTACTTAATTAAGAATTAAGATTATGGAATATTAATTAGGTCTAAAATTGAGAATTTTCAGATCTAAGACATATTCATAATACTGGGTTCGGGCTTGGGTAGCTCAATTAGGTCTAAGCGGTTGATCAAACCGAATCAAGAGTTGGTTAGATGGGATCAACAATGCTTAAATTGACCAGCCTAATAGGATTAAGTCTGGGTCAAGATCGAGTCGCGATCAAGCAAGACCTAATTAGGCTCAGAGGTTAGAGTCTGGATTGTAGGCTAACCCAATTGGTTCTGACTCAACAATTTGGTGTCTAAGGTAAGTTTGGCACATACGACCGACTGGTTTTTAATTGGAAGCTACTCGACCTGAATGCGTTCTTGTACGAGTTAATGGCATATTCCTTCCACCGGTCTCACTTACCTGGCCATATCTGTTGACACAGTTCTGATCTGAGGTGGTCAATAATCCGAGCTAACCCATGCCACTAGGTTAGTCATAATTGTTATGACTATGACAAGTCTAGTTTAATGAGACCTGAATCAATTCTCCCTAAGAAAAGATTAAGTCTGAGGTCTTCCACCATTGTAGATGTGCGGGCCCTTCCCGGGGTTGATTGTTCTCGGCTGGATACAGTGGCTCAGTTGCACCGGGAAGATGCAACCATGTCTATTAGGCATTGGATGCTATGGGCTGGAGGATGAGTTGGGCTCAATATTTCGGATACGGTGAGAGACTCAATTAGGAACCCAGTCTATGCAAATGGTGGGTCTGACTTAACTAAGGAGTGGATCAATATTTCCGGATACGGTGAGATTCATGAATTAGAGACCAAGTTTGGGTGCACCATGATTAGAGAATCATTGAACAAGAGTTGTTCACTCATTGGCTAACCCATCACCAATAACTGTTAGGTGAGGTGATGAGTCAGTTGGTGAGACCGCACCACCCACTAGAAATCATTAATCGTGGAGATTTTTGCATCTCTACAGAGGGAGTGTAGGGATCCGAGAAAATAGTGGGAGCTAATTTGTTTAAAAATAAAATCCCTAAACAAATTGGTCAAGTCAAAATTACAGTATCTAACTAGAATCTTTGACTCTCTACAGGAAAAATGTCTGCGTCCAACCCATTGGCACGTATCCTGGACACACATAGACTGACTGGACCCAATTATAAAGATTGGCTCAGGAACTACAAAATTATTTTGGGTTCGAGAAGTTAACCCATGTTTTGGACCAGGACCCTCCCACCTTACCAGCCTCGTCCATCCACTGAACAGAGAGCGTCTCTGGAAAAATGGATAGACGAAGATAATAAGGCCAGATATTACATGTTGGGCTCGATGTCTGATGAGCTCCAGCGCCAACATGAAGATATCGGGACTGCTCGCCAAATGTTGGCTCACCTGCAGGAGATGTTTGGTGAACAGAGTCGCGCAGCCAAATATCAAGTCACGAAATGACTTTTTAAGGCTAAGATGCGTGATGGGCAGTCAGTCCAAGATCACTGTCTGACAATGATCAAGGACATGGAAGAGCTTGAGAAGCTCGGTGTGAAGTTAGACTTGGATCTGCAGAACGATATTATTCTGCAATCCTTGACTGATGCATATGGGCAATTCATCATGAATTACCACATGCATAAACTTCAAAATTCCTTGGCCGAATTAATGAATATGCTGGTTACCGCTGAGCTTTCTATGAAAGGTTCTAAAGGCTCAGTTCTTGCTATGGAACGGACTTCTTCCAAAAGAAAGTCTTATGGAAAGAAAAAGAAGTCTGTGAAAAAGCAAAAGGTGGAAGGATCAAAGAAGAAGAAGGCAGAACCGAAGAAGAAAGGCCGATGGCAAAGGAAAGTGTTTCCATTGCAACAGCGACGGCCATTGGAAGCGGAACTGCCCTACTTACCTGGCCACCCTGAAGAACAAGAAGGAAGGTCCTTCTGGAGGTATGCTCGTTATTGAGTCTAACCTTACGGTTTCTTCTGCATCCAGTTGGGTGCTTGACTCTGGTTCTAGTGCTCATCTGTGCACTTCTATGCAGGGTCTTGAGGATAGCAGGAGGCTGAGGGATGGAGACATGATCCTACGCATCGGTAATGGAGCAAGAGTTGCTGCAGTAGCCGTGGGAACATACCCTCTTCGATTACCATCTGGTTTAGACTTAGTTTTGAAAGACTGTTATTATGTGCCTGCAGCTAGCAGGAATTTGATTTCTGTTTCATGCTTAGCACAAGAAGGTTATGTGATTCACCTTCTTTAAGGACCATTGTAACATTCTTTATGAAAGAAATAAAATTGCAAATGGTTTCCTTATTAATGGTCTTTATCAGCTACATATTGATGTACCTATTTTAACTATCGAGCAAAACGTGAATGCCAAACGACCTAGGGATAGTCCAAACGACAGATATCTATGGCACCTGAGATTAGGTCATATAGCAGAAGATAGGATCAACAAATTGGAGAAAAATGGGCTATTGAGTCCATTGACTTTTGAGTCATATCCAACTTGTGAATCTTGTCTTCAAGGCAAAATGACTAAACTCCCTTTTGTTGGACATGGGGAGAGGGCCACAGATCTCCTTGCCCTAGTACATACTGATGTGTGCGGCCCATTTGATGTGCCGGCTAGAGGCAATTTTGTCTACTTCATTACCTTTACCGATGATCTGTCTAGGTATGGGTATGTGTATCTTATGAGACACAAGTCTGAAGCTTTTGAAAAGTTCAAAGAATTCAGACATGAAGTAGAAAAACAAACTGGAAAACCCATTAAGGTTCTTCGATCAGATCGAGGAGGTGAATACCTTAGCCGGGAATTCCTAGACTATCTTAAGGAAAATGGCATAGTCTCTCAATGGACTCCACCAGGAACACCTCAACTCAACGGGGTTTCAGAACGGAGAAATCGGACTCTATTGGATATGGTTCGATCCATGATGAGCTTCACAGACCTTCCCTGATTTTCTTTGGGGACATTCATTATTAACTTCAATTCTATCTACTGAATAGGGTTCCCTCTAAAACCGTTCCTACCACACCGTATGAGATATGGCACGGTAAGAAACCAAGTCT
>QRFJ01006375.1:0-30893 GCA_006176705.1 Cocos nucifera | reverse complement strand
AGAGGTTGGAAGTTCTTTTTTTTAATGAATTGAAGCTAGTCGAAGACCCATACGTCGCGTGGGACAGATAATTACGATCTATAATTATTAAAATTTTTAATAATAGATATTTATAATAAATAATTTTAATTTTTTTAATATTTTATTTTATTTATTATATATATTATATATATTTTTAAAATAGTCGGTTCTTCTCCACAATATATGTATATATACACACGTAAATCCCTCATGAAAGATTTTTATTAGCTGTGTGATTCCAATCAGAGATATGACATGCCAGGGTGGCTAGTTTTAAGTGGGAAGGGAATATTTTCTGGATTCTTTTTGGCCTATTGAATCTTCTCAGGTGATTAAGTTGTGGGAATTTTTTCTACAACTTTATCTAGTAATCAGGCGTATTAGCTCAATCTAGCCTTACCACACCATAGCTGGTTTATGCTTGCATCGGTGCAAATTTATAAAAAATTATTTTATCATAAATAAATATGAAATGTGCTGGAATCTCAAATTCCATCTTGTTGGTGCATGAGGCACTTGCTTGCTAGATCCCATACATTGGCTACGTGTGAGATCACAACATAAAGAGTGATGTTTTATTTGAATTCAGTAATCAGAAAAGTGCGAGGTAGAAGGTATGATAATTTGATTTTGCTGCATGAATCTTAAAGTGGCCAAAAAAAAAAAAAAATCTTTCAAAAGAAGGTAGAGTCCTAAGACAAGAAGACACTAGGGCTTTTATATAAAATCTTCATGTCCCTCGATGGCCCCGTATCGGCCCATTAAAGTTGTGGCATGTATCCATCAAAATTGGAGTCAGAGACATCCCCTAGAGCTTAACGTAAGAGTCGATCCCATCTTCTCTCTCTCTCTCTCTCTTTTCTATTTTTCTGTGATATTTAGCATTATCGTTGGTCACCAATCTCGTCGAAAAATTAAAAAAAAAAATATTTTATTTTTTTCATAATTTTATCCTTTTTTTCGGCCATCGACGTTATCATCCCTTGAAGATGAGCCCTAAGCCGAGTATGCCAGCCTTCTCATGATCCTCCATAGCAAGTCCACGATCATCGGCGAATGGCTGATGGCTAAAAACGAAGAAAAACCCAATGTCCTTTTTTTAATGAGCCCTTTTCTCATGATTTTTCGCCATTCGGTCCTTGCCGCCGATTGTCCTTTGCCTCACCATCGGTGATCATTTACTGCCGGACCTTCAACCGTGTCATTGCACATCGTTAGAGTACTAGCCGCTGCAAACCACCACCTCTCTTGTTCGGCCAAGAAAAGAAAGAAAAGAAAAGAAGAAGAAGAGAAGAAAAGAAAAGAAAAAGAAAAAGAAAGAGGGGAGTTCTCTCTTGCATCTCTCTAAGAATTTTCTCTTCCTTTCATATCTTTGTAGTACTTCTCTTTCCTACTTTCTTTCTCTAGATGATGATGAAATCTTAGATGATATTTTCTTTCACTATCTTCTCTCTCTTCATCCACTTTCTCTCTCTAAAAAGACCTATAGATAGGGATGGCAATCGGGTCGGATTGGATATAAATGGATCGGATCAGATATGGATTGAGTCAAAAAACTCTGAACCCGGATCCGACCTGTTTATTAAATAGGTCAAACTTTAAAATCCGAATCCGATCTATTTGATAAATAGGTTACTTGACCCAACCTATTTACAACTCGATTATAATCCGATTAAAAAAAAATCCAACCTATTTACAACCTATTTAAAAAAATAAAAACTTGCTCCATGGCCTCCGCTCGACCACCCTTGCCGCATCTCTGCCCGACCATGCTCTTGCCGCCTCTGGCTCTGCCTGACCAGAGCTCTCTTGGCTGCCTTCGGCTTCGATGCCCTATCCCGAACTCCGCTGCAATCCCTTGATGCAAATTGTTGGTGCAGAATCTGGTTGACGTCGGATCGAGCTAGAGTCGAGGAAGACAAGGTCACCGCCGATGACCTACAAAATAAAGTTCCATCTGGAGTCGATGGTGGTGGCTCCAGTAGGATCCTCCGACGATCAAGTCAGCTCTTCTGGCCAATAGAAATGGAGTGCTCAGAAAAGAGTTTGGCAGAGTTTTGGGAAGGAGAAGAGAGCTTAGAGAAAATATATCTGGAGGGTCCCTTTTTATAGATGGAGCCTGTAGCAGATTGATAGTGACAGCCATAGCCGTCTGGTAGTAGTAGGCCGCTCGAGGTCTGATGGAGTCTGTCATGGAGGGAGGCACCGTCTGGCATCGCCTGTCGCGTCGCCTGGTGCCACTTGTAGTTTGGCTAAGGTTTAGCCGCTGGAGGAGTTCGGATGGGGTCTGACCATTGGAGGAGAATTTTCGATCGAAGCTCTTTCATGATTACCGATTGCATTAGACTAAGCATCAGACTGGACTTCGATGGAATTGGGGTTTATCCCCAACAATAGTCGCCCCCACTCTCGAGTTCGAAATTCAAAGGAAGGGAGCACAAAAAAGATGACTGCTGAAGTCCTTTTCTAAGCTCTGCATCCGTTGAGGTTGAAGCTTGGAAGAGATCTTATCTTCAACCGAGATTGATGTTGAAGTGGAAGCTCGAGAGAAATTTTATCTTCAGTCGAGGTTGAAGGAGATCTTATCTCCTATTGACATTGATGCTCGGAAGAGATCTTCTCCCCAGCCAAGGTTGAAGGAGATCTTATCTCCCATTGACATTGATACTTAGAGGAGATATTCTCTCCAACCGAGGTTGAAGGAGATATTGTCTCCTGTTGACATTGAAGTTGTAGTTCAGGGGAGATTTTGTCTTCAGTCGAGATTGACGTTGATACTCGAGGGAGATCTTCTCTCCAATCGAGGTTGAAGGAGATCTTGTCTCCTATTGATGTTGAAGTTGAAGCTCGGAAGAGATCTTGTCGCCAGCCAAGGTCGACGTTGAAGTGGAAGCTCGGAAGAGATCTTATCTCCTGTCGAGGTTGAAGGAGATCTTATCTCCTGTTGACGTTGAAGTTGGAGCTCGGAGGAGATCTTATCTCCAGCTGAGGTTGAAGGAGATCTTATCTCCTGTTAATATAGACGTTGGAGCTCGGGGGAGATCTTATCTCCAACCGACGTTAAAGAATATTTTATCTCCTATTGATGTTGATGCTCAGAGAAGATCTTCTCTCCAGCCGAGATTGAAGGAGATCTTATCCCCTGTTGATGTTGAAGTTGAAGCTCAGAAAAGATCTTGTCTCCAGCCGAGGTTGAAGGTGATCTTGTCCCCTGTTGACGTTGAAGTTGAAGCTCGGGAGAGAATTCTGGTTCCGGATTCCCACGCTCGCTGCTTGTTGCGGATGCCAAGCTCGTTGTGGACGCTGGACTTATCGTGGATGCCAAACTAGGATCTCTCTTGTAAACTAGGATAATGTTCTACCATTCGCATTTGACGTAGTCAGATTGTCGTGGGAAAGCACGTGTAAGGATTCTCCACTGAGCTTCTTCCTTCTCCACGTCTTGGTCTACGGGATTCCAACCTTTGCTTATGCTAGGATGAGATTCTCCTCCTATTCCTAACAGGCTATAGGGGTGTATTTAGAATTGTTATCGGGGCCTCTCTTCTCACCTCGTCTAAAATGAGCGAGGCCTTTAACTTTGCTTCCGTTAGGATGAAGTTCTCCTTCTGTTTCTAACGGATCATGGGGGCACATAAGGGACGTCGTCAGGGCCTCTCTCCCCATTTCATCCAAAATGAACGAGGTCTTCGACTTTACTTGCGTTAGGACGAGGTTCTCCTCCTATTTCTCACGGACTATGGGGGCACATAAGGGCCATTTCAGGGCCTCTCCCTCCATCTCG
Source organism: Cocos nucifera (assembly GCA_006176705.1). Taxonomy (NCBI): domain Eukaryota; kingdom Viridiplantae; phylum Streptophyta; class Magnoliopsida; order Arecales; family Arecaceae; genus Cocos; species Cocos nucifera. The sequence goes on along the minus strand of QRFJ01006375.1, from coordinate 27,088 downwards.
TCTAAAATGAATGAGGCCTTCGACTTTGCTCGCGTTAGGATGAGGTTCTCCTCCTATTCCTAATGGGCTATGGGGTCACATAAGAATCATTGTCAGGGCCTCTCCCCCCATCCCATCTAAAATGAACGAGGCCTTCGACTTTGCTCGCGTTAGAACGAGGTTCTCCTCTTGTTCCTAACGGACTGTGGGGGCACATAAGGATCGTTGTCAGTGCCTCTCCCCCCATTTCATCTAAAATGAATGAGGCCTTCGACTTTGCTCGCGTTAGGATGAGGTTCTCTTCCTATTCCTAATGGGCTATAGGGGCATATAAGGGCCGTTGTCAAGGCCTCTCTCCTCATCTCATCTAAAATGAATGAGGCCTTCGACTTTCTCATGTTAGGATTAGATTCTCCTTCCTGTTCCTAACAAGGCCACTATTGATTATTTCTTTCCGGCAGTACATTCTTAGATTCTCTGAGTTTTAAAGTCGTGGGAGTGTTGTTCCTCCAAACTTCTTTAGGCGATATGTTCTAGACCGGACAATCTTCTCTATTTCATGTGGGCCTTCCAAATTCAGGGCAAGCTTCCCCTAGCTCTGAGGCTAAGAGATAGCGGCTCATCGAAGTACTAAGCCCTCCAGAGATAGCATTGATGATGTCGGAAGGCGGTCGATCTCCTTATTGTTCCTCCCTTATTGGTAGTTCTAGCTGTGGTAGCGCCATTGGCTTATTTCAGATCGACGTCTGTGGAGCATTGAGAGGGGCGTAGTTGTGAAACCTTCAGGGAAAAACTTCTTTGCGCTCTTTCGTCGGGGCTTCTTTGATGATGAGCTCGAGGAGGAGTTCGGGCTCGCTTGCGCTCGAGGGGAGTCCATGAGCGCGGCCGAACTTCATTCGGCCCTCCATCAGCGGCGAGTCTATATCGCTCTCCTACGGCTTCCTCATCCTTCAACTTGAAGGCTTCTTCCATTCGAGCATATCCCTCAGCACGAGCTAGTAGGTCGACAAAGTTTCCTGGGATACTTTTCTAGGGAGAACAGCAAATCATTCTTCTGAAGGCCATCCTTGAGTGCGGCCATTGTAACTGATTGTTCCAGATTCCAGACCTTCAATACAGCAGCATTAAACTGGGTGACATAAGTCTAGATGAATTATTTCTCCTTCTGCTTGATGTTCATCAGAAAATTCGAACCTCGGTGCGGACGTCGGCTACTGACGAAATGAGCCACAAACTGATGGCTCATCTGATCAAAAAAGAAGATCATACCCGACTTCAATGCCGAGTACCGATTTCTTGCTGCTTTCTTTAAGATACATGGAAAAGCTCGGCATAATATGGCGTATGGCATGCCATGGAGCAGCATCATGGTCCGAAAGGCTTCCAGATGATCGATCGGATTAGAGGTTCCATCGTAGCTTTCAAATTAAGAGAGCTTGAAATTTGGCGGAACGGACTCTTGCACAATTCAGAAAGAGAAAGGAAGATCTGTGCGGACGTCGTGATAGTGAGTTGGGATGACATGACCAAGCTCCTCAATCCGTCGATCCATCCTCCACAGTTTCTGATCGAGGACGTTAACTCGATCGTAGGTCTTGGAAGGCTTCCGATCGTAGATGGAGAAGTTCCTTTCAGAGAAGAATCATGATCTAAGCAAGGATCCTCTGCTCTCCGTTTCTCCTTCCTAGGGGTGATGGGTATGCTAGCCCAAGTGCTCCTTCTTGGTACCGATTTTTGACATTCCGATGATGGATTTTCTGATGAAACCGCCACCGAAGGCTGTCGCATGGCCTGCAGCATTTCGGTGAGGCCCTGAATCCATTGTATCAGTAGGTTAAACTGCTCCAAATCTATCATGATCGTCGGTGGAGGAGGAGGTTGAAGCACCGACGATGGAGCAAAGATAGATGGATCTGACCTAAATCTGATGGCAGAAGCGGTAGATCTTCAGGTAGTCGTCCTCTTTGAAGGTATTTCTCATGGTTGAGGGAGAGGAAGGAGATGGATCTTGAAGAAGAAGATTCACATGATCGATCCGATTGATCACTTTTTTCGATCTCTTGGACACTCCAAAAGGTTAGAAAACAAAGAATCGAGGATGACGAGGTTGTGTGAAAAATCTCGTGGTGATCGGACACTCATAATGCTCAATATCTCCACCCGAACTCTAGGTCGAAACCTTAGCGCCACCCACATCCGAAACCTTGGAGTCCCACTCTCGAGATTTTTACTTTGACTCTCTGATCACATGCCCAGTGGACCTCATGCCCAGCTCTTTGTTTTTCCTAAGAAACTTTTTTTCACAAAAATTATCACATGCAATTTCAAACCATTTGAAATTGCGTGAGATATTAGGAAGAGAAAGATAAGTGGCGCAAACACTCTCTAGAAATTTCTTGCACCAAAAATTAGTGCCCCAACCCATTGGTATTCTCTCTCCAAAAGCCCTCTCTCCCTATCATGCACGCACAAAAATTCACTTCTTAAAAAGTGCGACACACCATGGGAAAAGCACGTGGAGTGGATAAGAGAGAGGTTAGAAGGTTTTAACAATCCACTTGAATTCAAAATTCAAGTGGATATTCTATCTCATTCCAACGCCATCCTCCAAGTGGCTTGATGCGGACTCTCCTTCTGCACACCCACACTCAAAAAGCTGTGTCCTTCTGTGCACCCACACTCCAAAAAACTCAAAAACAAATGTGCGACAAACTAAGTGGGGCGTGGAGAATGGATAAGAGAGAGTTGTTTAATTTGTTCCAACCAAAAGCTAATTATCTTAAATTTAAAATTCAAGCTAAAATTTAAATCCTTTCCGACATTTGAAAAGGTGATTAACGCATGGAAGGACTCTCCTTGTGGTGTGCATGCCTACTTCTAATCAAATTAAAAGTGGAGACAAAGAGAGATTGACGTAGGGAATAAAAAATGTAGGGAGATTAGTTCAAACCTTTAACAACTTAAGTTGAATTCAAAATTCAACTTTAATTTGAACTAGTCCAACGCTTGGACTCGATCAAGTGGAGAAAAGGAGAGGAGTGCAAACAATATTCTGGGCATGGAAAATCACATGCAAATTTTGAATTTGTGTATGAATTTTGAATTTTGTCCTAATTGGTTATGTCCAAATCCATTTGTTCGAAACCAATTAGATAAGAATAAACCTAATAAAATTAGGCTTAATCCAACTCAATAAAATTCTAATCAAATTAGAAATTAATTGAGTTCAGATCTTGATCAAATTAGGATCGAATCTTCCATAGCGATTAGGTCATCTCATAACCTAATCGGATCAAACCCAATTAAATCAAATTCAATTAGATTTGATTGAATCCTCATCGCTCAATTAATTTAAGCTAATCAATAATCTAATTGCTAATTAATCCTTCAATAATATCAGATATTTAGTCTAATGGGACGTGCAAAGATAGAGTCTCAGTCTAGTGAGACTTTTGGTCATGGAGTCCCAATCTAGTGGAACTCTTGACCACAAAGTTTCAAATCATTGGAACTCTAGAACAACCATCAAATCAGGTTGAAACTCCTATTGCGTGTGATCTCATAGGTTTGAATCCTAAGCTGGTAGCACAGAAATCAATTTCCGTACCAATTGATATGACCATCTAGCAATGGTACCCGATATCCAGATAGATCGAATAGTTGCATCGCAATATCATGAACCTATGGTATATGGTTACCATATAATTCATCCTCTTGATCCAAATGCTCGAAAGATGATCTAGGATTTAACAATCAATCTTGAAAAAATCTACATTATATTTCAAATTTCAATATCCATCATATGGACTACCTCGATCGAGGTTTTGCTAAATTGAAATACAGTAATGCATTTACTCCAATGTTTGGAGGGGTCAATTCCATCTTGACTCATGCACCGACTAAATAAGTACTTGACTGCATCTAGTAACCTTCCATCACTGAATTAAAAATTTAGATGGTCCGATACCAAAGTACAGTGAGTTGCTTGCAAGTCACCATGGTGATCTCAGATCTAAGGGATACTTATATCCATATCTTTCATGAGCAACTCTTGATAGCGGAGAGCTCTGCAATTGGATCACGATCAATGAAATATATCCCTATATTTCACCTGTATGCCATATTAGTATCCCCATACTTCTTGGTTAAGAGGACAACCAATCCATATGGTACGCAATGACCTACACTCGATAAATGTTGTCGTCCTAAATAACAACACATCATTTAGTCGCGATCAGGTTTAAGGACTAAACGATAAATCCTCATATGTCAAGTCTAAATAGTTGTAAGGACTTCATCATAGAAGAGTTCATTATAGGAAGATGCAAAAATATGATAAAATGCTAGAATAATATTTTTATTTATTAAAAATTTAAGTATAAATTATATTTAGCTCAACTATTTACAACCTACATGATTGGCTTTAGGATATAATTTCTAACATCCCCTCCATCGAGCTCTCAGCCACCAATACATGGGCGTAGTGGACCACGAAAGCGCCATCCATTGAGCACTGGTTCATCGATCATCATTGCATGGTAGCAAGATCCATAGGCCACAACTTTTGTTGGTGTTGTTGGAGCAGGAGTAGAGGATACGTTGGCCATTGGAGCAGCAACAGGGGAAGCGGACAACGTGTACAATGATGGAGTGGGTGGAGAGGGGAAGGCCATTATCATTGAGAAGGAAGAGGAGGGAGCAAACCTGAAAGAGGGACTTGACGATGGCATAGGTGGTGGCGTTGGGGAGCACCTCCGGTCGACGCTCCACCGCCTCCTTCGCCTCCAGCAAGTGGTAAGCCCGATCGAAGTGTCGAACTTGGCCTCATCAGTCTTTGTAATAGCGGTGGTAGAGAAGAAAGGAAGGAAGGAAAAGAATGCAGAAAATCGTAGCCATGGGACCTAGGGTATCGGTGAGATACAAGGGGTAGCGTGGGCATACTGCGATCGGGAGGCAATGAAATATAGGGGTAGCATGTTGTGCCATCCAACGTGGGATTTGATGTGATCCAATTGCCATATCACACAATACAGAGCGGAGGAGCCCAATTAGCCTATTGCTTAGGCTATTTAGACGGCTTAATTGATAATATACAAGTCCAACCAAAAACTATATGGGTTAAGCATGTTAGATAACCCAAACCTGAATCCGATCCAAATAAAAAATAGGTTAAACAGATCGATCTGTTTACGATCTGAATCTATTTAGTCCAAATCCAAATCTGTTTATGGGCGGTCGAACATAAATCGGGTTGATGGATTAGATTATATTTTGCCATCCTTACCTATGGATCATATATTGAGTCATGACTTTATCTTCTAAGGACCTATGCCAAACAAGAAGATTCCGAACTGCTTTGGTGCCTGAATGGTCTATTGAATCGATCATCTAATCAATGACCTCTTTTTATTATTTAATTTTATTAAATTAATTAAAAAATAATTAAAAAATTTTGTAGATAGAACTTAGTTTATCGAATAATTATGGATTTGCAGTCAATTATTTTATAAATTTTAAGACATGAGTTTGATTTTTAATTTTGAATTTAGATGCTTCGAATCAATCTTAGTTTATTTACTTGATAAATAATAAAATTAAACCTCTTATTATATTTTATTTAAGACAGATTTTAGTTGATTATGATTGATAGGCTTCGTGTTATCGAGGACTACATCCCTCGGTAGCATATTGTATTATGTCATGGGTTTCGAGCGTGACAAAGTGGCTTTGATCTAAGAGTTTAGGGCGGGGAAGGAGCGAGGTTATCATGGCATGCTGAGGGTTTTGGAAATGTATATAGAAGCTTCTTAATTTCTTGCTGATACTTATTGGCTTGGTAATGGTGGGGTATGGGATGTACTTGCTAGTAGAGTGAAACAAGATTTCTTCTTGATTTCTTCGCTGATCCATGCTTGTAGTTGTTACTCTATCCCAAAGTACTCTAGATAAACTCCTGAATGCTTGGTATAGTTCTTGTGACTTATGTGTCTTTGACACTGGGTTTGTTGAATGAGAAATTTGACACGTGCCTCTACGTACCATGATCACTTCGAGAGGGTCGGCCCCTAATTAGAAAAGAAAAGGAGGAAGAAGAAATAGATTTAGAAGAAAAAAGAGAATTTTCTATTGCTTGATTCTCAAGATTATATAAACTAATTCAGGCTCAATATTCCGTCTATTATCTAATATTTAATTTAGCATAAATATAAAATAAATATAATACCAAATAGACCATATGATTTTAAATAATATCAGTACCAAAATAAGAGAAGCTAAAAAGAAAATCCCAATAGACGATAATATTTGTACCAAAATAAGAGAAGCTAAGAAGGAAATCCTAATTTATTTTTGTTGAAAGAAATCTCCATTTATTCTTATTGCCAAAATTAGATTCCTATCAAAGTTTTAATTTTATATTGGTTGATGCGATAAATTCTGCTTTAGCTTTATGTCGATTGTTGCTTATGTTTATAACTGGAGGAAACTTTGGGGACTTTCTTATTTTGCTTTTGACAGTTTATTTCAGAGAAAATCACTGTTTCTTATGTCATAGCTAATTATGCATTTATATTTGTAGGAAAAAGTCTTGAATATACATAATGAAAGTTGCAACCCTCAACCCTTTGTCTTTTGGGCTTAACCCTCCAATTTGTGTTGCATATTTTCCCCAATTCAATGCATCACACCAATTTTCTTTTTTATTCTAGCAACCATTCAAGCTAATGTTAGTGCCTTTGTAAGCATTCGAGCAAGTTAGCAGAGTATAAAAGTTCATCCATGATGATTTAATATGTTTCTGATAACAGAAATATAAACTTTACGGTGCTTGTCAAAAATTACCGTGTGTAATGCCACATCCTTTAAACAATAGCTTATCTAATAGTGTATTATGTTGCACCCAAGTGCTTTTCATAGAAGCAAATTTGAAGAATATGCTGTCATGAAATGGATGGGCCAGTCTTCTGTCTGCCATCATTGGCTACCATTTAGTGACCTAGTTGAGGAAGCAAAATATTTGCCACCATCTAGAAAACAAATCACTCATACTATCTTTTGCTTCAATAATCCTTCTCAGCAAGTCCCTTATTGGATATGAGACCTAGATTCCTTAAATAGAATTCCAAAAAATGGTGCTATCTGCTCTGGTAGTGCAAGTTCCAGATTCTCTAATGTAACAATCTGAAAGTTTGAAAGCTGAATCAGATCGGAGACACTTCTCGGCTAAAATTTTATTTTTGTTTTGTTTTTTTTGCTACTTTTTAAGGTGCTGAACAACACTTGTAAATATGTCTCATTCTAATTATGATACTATACATACCGGTAGAAAATGCAACTTTGGTGGATTTTTTTTCTTTATCCATATATTCTATAAGTTACTAATAGAACTCTTCTAGTTTTACTCACAATATGATGCTTTTGCAGGTTCATTTACTTATTCATCGGTATTGGAGTTATTCTCTTTGTCATATCTTGCGCCGGTTGTATTGGAGCACCAACAATGAATGGATGCTGCTTATCTTTTGTATCCTTGGTTCTTGAAACTGATTTTAGTTATATCTTATTTTTTATAATTATTATCACTTCCTTGTTTCTCTTGCAGGGTCTCCATGCTCCTCATTCATGAGAGGATTTCTTCTCCTCATCCTTTTTTGTATTTCAAGTATCTTCTAGAAAAAAAAGACTGCAAGTTATTTGTAGAACAAAGTGAAGGCCATCAAATCTCAAAGTATGTATTTGCTTTCCTTCTTGTTGAAGGAAACATCGGTTCACCATAATTTATAAGTGCACCTGTTCTAATGAATAAGAATGCCATTAATATTTTGCAATCTGTTATGTAATTTCTTTTTGCCAGGTGGAATAAGGATCTTGCTGTATATTTGCTTTACTTTGATGTATGTATACCGTATGCTGCAATCTAGTTTGGTTGCATTGAATATAGGTGGTTCCTTTAACCCAAACTGTAATCTATCTAGGTGATCTTGTTGATCCTAGTTGAGCTGGGAGCTGCAGGCTTTCATATTCTTTGATCACAGCTTGAAGGATGTAGGCCTTTCCATTTTGATATAGTTTATTTTCTAACTTTCTTGTTACTTAATATTGACAATAGCTTCTGGCGCAGCTAATTCCAGCTGATAGAACAAGGAAGTTTCAAAAAACAAGGGATTTCACTCTTACAATATTGAATTTGCTGCTAATGTATGGGATGATAATATACAACTACGTCCTCGTTGGCTCTGGAATTGAAACATCATAAGGACTGCTGAGAGATGAAACAAAAAAAAGGCGGTTGTCCGCCAATGGTATGCCAGTGGGCCGTGGAGGGTACATGGAGCGGCGGCCCGTTGTCCTTCCACCGTTGAGAGCGGGAGGTATTCGCTGCTCTGTGAAGCCAGCCTCACGCGGTCCCCAACCACTTTAGGAGAGAGGCGGCTTCGACCTTCGCCCAAGCCGCAACATCTCAACTACCCAACTTGGAACGGGCGGGCCGGCCATACGCCCCAGCTGTACCCAGACCCACGGGCGTTACCAAACGTCCGAACCACCCATCGCCCCCGCTAGGGTTACAAGCTCTCGCTACCGAGCTCGGCGATGTACGGCGCGGTTCTTTTCTCTGTTAAATCATTATATTATTTTGTAAACCGGCGATGTGGGACTAAATAGAGCGGCTCCCCCGCATAATTATCTCGTGAAGACGCTTCAGAAAGAAAACCTAAAACCCTCCGATCAAAACCCTCCCTTCGCTCAGGTTTCGACTTTACATCGTCTGTTATCTTCTTCTTCTTTTTGTATTAACTGTTTGAGTTCTTTTTTGGATTAATTGATTCTGTTTTAGATTTAATTGTTAAAGGATCGTTGTTCTTGTTCTAAACTTTCGTTTGATCATGATCGGGCGCACGTTTCCTCTTTATGATCAGATAAATCTCATCGACAGCGTGCCTGAAGGTCAACTTCGCTTCCAACGATATTTTATCCCATATCATTATATTCTGATGATCCTTGCTTTTCTCTTTTCTTTTCGAATATTTTTTATATTAATTTCAATGAGAGATTATGATGCATTTATGGAATTGCAACATTAGGGTTTAAGAGAAAGTGATGATTTTTAGGTTAACGGAGAAAAGAGGAAAGCTTAATCATAGCTTCTTGACGATTCTATTTCTTCTTGTGAGCGAATTTAGCCTTACCGTCTGATGATCTGGTTAATTTTCTGTAAATTTCAGTGACATTTTGTGACAAGTGATTTTTATCGTATTTGGTAAATTTAGGGTTATGAGAAAGTTAAGATTTTCGGGTAAAAGGTGAGATCATGAAATTTTAATTATAATTTCTTGATGGTTTCTAAGTTGTTGCGAGTCAATTGAGCTTTCTAATGGTAACGATGATGTTTGATCAAGACTTGCAAATGTTGTTTCAAATCAAGCCTTACATGGGAACAATATATGTAGAGACAGTAAAAATTTGATTTTGAAGAATTTGATCACCCTCTGCTGCCTCGGTATCTCTTTGCCAGATTAAATATTTTTTTCTGCCTGTTCCTTTTTCTAGGTATTCTGACACAGGATTTAAAGTTAATGGTATTGAGTATGAGGGGAGCTTGCTTATTGTAGAGAGCAAGGTTATGTCATGGGCCCCAAAAAATTTTTCAGAGATTACTGCTGAAACGTAGGTTGGAAAGTTGCTTATCTATTACATCAAAAAAAGATGTCTATCTATTATATTGTTTAAGAGGTGATTTTTGGCCATGTGGTTTGTTGCATCATCCATCTGTCATGTGACTACATGGTTCACAAGACTAGGAATTTACTTGTTCTTGGTACGTCGGAAGTTGGTCTGGTCATGATGAAATTTAATATCATTTATTCTTCGAGTAGCAAGATGTTATAATTTCTTATTTGATTTTATTAATCATGTAGTTATCTGGGTTCTTGTGTCCTAGTTCTTGACCTTCTAGCTAACTCCATATGTATGTTTCTTCAGCTGCCATTTATTCTACTATTTTTAGACAGAGGCTGGAATTTGGTAGTTCAATATGTCTGACTTAAAATAAAATAAATAAATAAATTTAAAAAAAAAAAGAAAAACAACAACAACAACAACAACAAACTCATTTTAACAAGTTAATGAATCTTTGATTTTTTTTTTTTTTAATCGGAACAAGTGCAGTCTATCGATATTTCAAATTCTGCGGTCTGTTCCAGATATTTGTTCTGCAAGCATTTTTCCTCTAATGGAGGTGTTGGAGGGAAGGGGGAGGTAGGACTGAGGGGATTGCTGGTCTTGGCATTGGGGCTTTGGAGGCGAAGGCGGTGGCATGGTAGGTGGCAGAGTCGAAGGTACTGAGCTAGATGTGGGTCTTCTTCTAGGGTTCCTGGATCTTTGCCGTTAACTCCTTACAGCTGCTTCCTCAAAGCATGGAATCGCGCTTCCTTCACCTATCAGGCTCTGGCTGCGACCATTGCTGTCGTGGTGGTGGGCTTCTTCTAGGTCTCCTGGATCTCCACCATGAATTGCCCCCACAGTTGCTTCCTTATACCATGAAATCGTGCCTTCACCTATCTGGCTTAGTCCATGGCTACCATCGTCATCGCTGCTGCTGCTGCATGACCCTTTCTAATTGCTGATCAAGATTCTAAGGATGGAAATCCACATAGATGAGGCTAGGAGAGGTGTGGGGGGTGGTTAGGGATAGAGAAGAGGTATATATTTTGATTTAATTACAAAATATTCAATTGTAATGATCTGATCCTTCAGTTATCTGGTCATCCATGTTAGACCATTCTTGAATCTATGGTCAATATCATGGAACTGTAGGAAGGTTAGAAGCACCATACCGAAACCCTTATTTACACATTGTATGCCCAATTCCAGGTCCTATCGAGTCGAGCCTCATCGAGCCATTCTCCGGCTCACCTTGAAATTAACTTTGAGCCAGAGATTCAAGTTCAGGTTTGGCTTGATTATTTTCAAACCTAGCCTAATGAAGCTTACATTTTAGCTGAGCTTGAGCAAAACTAGAGCAGCTTGAGCCTAACCCGAGCAGCTCGGATTTTTTGACAGCCTTGTTAACAACCATTAACTTGGGACTTTTTTATAATATACATTATTTAGCAATTTAATCATTTTTGCGGGATTTCAGATTCTTGTGATGCTAATGTTCTATCGTATAAAAATATTGTTCTATCGAAGTCTGTTTACATTCAAAGCTGTCATTTGCAATGTTGGAACTTGTTCACTATATTTTTGCAGCCATTCTGGTTTCCACCATTCAATTTATATTTAAATTTTTTGATTTAAGAAATCACAGATATAAAATACAAAAAATAGAGATTTGGCTTACACCGTGAGTTTCTTTTGATTGCTTGATGTTGTTGATGTCTTGATGTGTTTCCCTTTTATGGTGTAGAGGCACTAACTATATGAAAATGTACTGGTTTTTTTGTGTAATGATGACGAACCCTTAAGTTCAATATGATGTACTTTATTTTTCAAATATTTCCATGTAAAGTTTTGACTGTGCTGTGATATACTGGTTATGACCCATGAAAATAAGTTTGATAGAAGATTCAAGATCATAATACTGAGTAGCCATTCAGTCCTCTTATTAACTTTCCATATTATTGCCCTTTGTCATTCAGGTATCATTAGGACAATTGATGCTTGCCTCAACATTTGTTCTAGTTGGGGACCATTACCAGCTTCTGCCACTTGTTCTGGTTCATTCCACTTTTCATGCTATATACTTTTACAACCTTTTCTTGAATTTTTCAGCTGAATGGATGTTGCTTTCTGTTTTCCTAGAGTACAGAGGCTTGGGAGAACGGAATGGGCATTAGCTTGTTTTGCGGGTCATCAGGAGCGCATCCTGAGGCAATTTCGGCCTTGCAGTGCCAGGTTCCTTCAAATGATGTTTCCCATTTTTTTATATTAAAGATGACTTGATGCTTCATGCTTGATATCAAAGCTAGAATAGTTAATGAGCTAGGTCTTCCTTTTGCTTTCAGTACCGCATGTGTGCTGGTATAATGGAACTGTCAAATGCACTAATTTATGGGGACAGATTATGCTGTGGTTCATCTGAGATAGCAAGTGCCAAGCTCAAGTTTTCTAGCACAGGAACCATCACATTGTGGCTAAAGGAGGTAAAATCAACTTTCTTTCTGGTTCTCATATGGAATTATAAACAACGTAAATCAACTTTGGTTCTGTTTCTTGTGCGGAGTTATCATCTAAGACATGCTTCATCTATTCAAGAAATGTTGAAATTAAGAATTTATGGTTCTCAAGAGCTCCAAATCTGCCGATGTTTCTCCTAGTTCTTCATTTTCAAATTTTTTAACCTCTATTGTAAGTTGATCTTTTGATGGATACATACCTCAGTAAAATACTGTTGGAGGGAAAGATGCTGCACGATTGATGGTATAGGGTTACCAATTTAATGACCTCTTTCATGAAAATAAAGTGATTTGAACTTTACAAGTCAAGCCTTTTAGGGTTTCCACCCATCATTTTCATTCTCTTATAGAAATGGCATTTAAACATGACAGGAAATTGATCACAACTACCGGTAATATCCATAGTGGTACATAAAAAAACTTTAAAATGGTAATCTACATAAAAAACTTTAATTTATCAACACAGGTTGGTGGGAATTTTGTTTTCATTTTTGATTACCATATATCCGCTAAATAGAGCTTGATATTGGAATGAAATCCTTCAGATCGGTTGCCTGCTTTGGAGGCAAAGAACACAATACTGTGAACGACCCTACAGAAGCATTTATTATTTCAGAGGTATGAAACTTAACTTTTATTTCTAACTTTTATATCTATCTTTGCCTTTTTGGATATTTAGTGAATTTGGCTTGAAATTTTTATATTCATTTGTGTTATTTTACAGATCACGAGAGAATTAGTGAAGACAGGCATCATTGGAGATGAAATTGGTATCATTACCCCTTACAACTCTCAGGTCAATCTCATTCGACAAGTTGTTGGTGCTTCTGTTGAGGTTCAGACAATTGACAAATACCAGGTTACAGTTTGGAACTCGTAAGATAATTTTTGAAGCATCTGTTCTTGTAGATTGTTATATTTTCCAAAGTTTTCTGACAACCATCAACTGGTTACTTCGGTTAATTGATTGTTTGTGTTAACAGTGAATTAAAAGCATAAAATACCCATCGACTGTGTTCAATATTTGTGTCATGATAAGATTGGATGTCACCGACTGTTTTGTTGTCTGGTTTGAGGCATGCCTTTTTCACTTGAGTGGAATGTGCTTGTGTTGAAGTTGTCCATTGTAGGTTGGACCGTTGTTTTCCCCATTCCCACTAGTTGAGAATGCAAGATAAGACTGTTTTCATTTAACATGGTCATTTGGTGATTTTAGCTTTCAACTTGATGTTATGACCCAAATCTTTTTGTTTCTGAGTGCCACTGGCCTGGCTCATCCAATTTCTTACATCACATATGGTATTGTTCGAGCAGGGAAGGGACAAGGATTGCATATTATTATCGTTTGTACGATCTAGTGAAAACTCGAGAGCCTGCACTTCCTCCTTGCTTGGAGATTGGCACAGGATCAACGTTGCCCTCACACGTGCAAAGGTTGGTGGAACCATGGCAACCCAATCTACTCCCCTCATTCCCCACCCTTTTCTTTTAATATATATATGTATATATAAATCATTTTCAACTACTCTGATTTTGAATGTTTCCAACATTTGTTAATTTCACAACCAAGTTGATGGGTAGAGACCGGACTGTTAGTAATTTCGATACTAAAGTGACAATGCTAAATGATGGTACTTGTAAAAGAAAACTAGCAAGATTATCTTTTTGTCACATGTAAATTTTAATCATATTGTAAAAGGTGATGCTACTGATATCTGTTTACATCTTTATTTCTCACTTAAATGCAAGTGTCATGCACATATTCTGTTATGATTTCCATTTCTGTGCTTATTTGACATGCTCGGAGGTTGCTATGATGCTTTTTGTGGAACAGAAAAAGCTGATCATGGTCAGGTCCTGCAAAATCCTCTCAAGAGTTCCATTGCTGAGGCTAGTGATAGAGAAGGTGGACGAGCAAGGTGGCATTATTCAAATATCAGGTAAAGATACCCATCACTTGAAGGTGCTGATAAGTGCTCCCAGATGAGTGTATCATAATCATGTATCTGCCAAAAAAAAAAAAAAAAGTTCACATTTTTTTCCTTAATGCGGAAATCCAATTTTGTTAGCAGGCAATGCTCCTGCAATTGTATTAATCAATGTGGTCAATCTGTAATTGTATTATTTTTCTTTATATTTATTTTTGATTTCTAACCGACTTGGAAATATTTGTCATGCCGATCATGTAGAAATTGTAATTTGGCCTTTGCAAAGTGACTTCAATTTCTGGGATGCAGTTCTGTTGGAAGTTTTGGTTGTTTCCCAGTAAAGGCTTTTAAGTGCACATCCAGCCGTATAGGCTTATTTTGGTTGTGCACTAAAAACATCTTGAATGCTTGTTCAGGATCCAAGAAATCCAAGATATAACTTCTGACCAGGCTTTTGGATGAGATCTTGGATCATTACAAAAGATTATCAGGGTGGCTCCATGATTCGTGTATGACATGTTGAAGCACCTGTTCTTTTGAGGATGCCCATGCACCAATCACTGTAATTGTGACTAAATTTGATTGGATTTGTTCTTGGATATCTTTAGAAAGTCAAGGAACAAATAAAAAAAGGTATTTGCTAGCCTTTTGGATGAGGTTTTGGCTTGCACTAGATTACAGATGTAAGGCAGCTTTTTCAAACAAGGATTTGAGTTGTTACACTTGCCTGGGCAAATAAAATTTAAGATATATCCATCTTAAATCAGTAACTTTCAAGAGTGTCATGAACGAGTTATTCATGAATTGCTAAAGAATGATAAATATTTGATTAGTTCATAAATAATTGTAATATTTGGAAAATCTCAAAGAATCAGTTGGCTGAGGCAGGTTGCCTCACGGTCGCTGGCTAAGATTTAGTTCCCGGTAGCTCGCAGGCTAAGCAATTAGCTGGGTGGTAGTTCTAGGTAGTCCTGTGGCTCGGCAATTAGATGTTGTTCACTTTATAAGCTATGTTTGTTTGTTTTTTCCTTTTTGGTTTTTCAGTTTTTGGGTAAACTTAATGACCATTCTTGGATGGCTTGTCAAGCAGTTGGTATCGGTTTTGGTTATGCTTGGAGATTGCCCCAAAAACTTATCCAGCCCTTTAAAACATTTTGCTTAATGGCCTTGCAGATTGTGGCTTTGTAATGTGAAGAACTTATTTTATGCTTTGATTATGCTTAGAGATGAGATGCCAAAGCCAGCAGTCGTGGCAATTTCTTTCAAAATGTTGCGACTTCGTGCATGTTTTAGCGGGAAAATGAGCCTCAAATGAAAGAACAAATGAGACCTCGATGACTTGTTACAGAAAAACTAAATTGGTCTGACAAGTCCGAATCGCTCTTTGATGGATGGTGATCGCATGGGATGGCCTTTTAAGTTCTGTCTATTATAGGTTTGTGTGATGGTGATCTGATGGTCTGACTTGTGGAACAGGCAAGTCGGCAAGTCCACCAAGACGTCTCATGTCATGCCTTCGTAGAGACGGGAGACGGGTGATTAAGTTTAAAAGTAACGTACATGTCCAGGATGGCATTGGACCGAATTTGAGATGAATTTTTAATTATTTAAATTTAAAATTAAATATTTGATAAATTATTTAAATTTAGTTTTAATATTATTAGGATTGAATTTTTTTTATCCAAATTTATCTCAATCGGATATCGGATAATTCAAATTTACCCGAACCAAATCCAATTGAATCACATTTAGTATTTTTTTTCATTTCAGTAAACTCTAAAATCATACCATCATTTCATAAATCAAACAAATAAAGTTCAACAATATCTAGCTCCATGTTCAATCAAAATAAAATTCAAACTGACTTAAGCAAATAAAATTCAATAACACTTAGTTCAATAATAGTTAATTCTATATTTAATAAAAATAAAATTTAAATATAATATAGATTTAATAGATCAAAATATTCAATAATAAGAGAATAAAAGAAAGAGAGAAAGAGAGAAATGAATGAATAAGTTAGAATTTAGTAAGTGATAATTGATAAAATATATTTAATATAATATATATATTTTTACAATGCTAAAATAGTTTAGGCCAGATTTGGATCGAATGCATAATTATCCAGTCCCGATTTGAACCCAAAGTTAAGTATTCGGATTTTACCCAAACACGGTCCAAACCCAATCAATGCATGGACTATCCTATCAATCGGGTCAGGTCACGTTGGATACCCGCGGGCTTGGGTTTTATTGCTATCTCTATGCTCGTCTGAACATGCATTTGTCGCTTTGGTTGAGAGGTTGGAAGTTCCTTTTTTTTTTAATGAATTGAAGCTAGTCGAAGACCCATACGTCGCGTGGGACAGATAATTACGATCTATAATTATTAAAATATTTTAATAATAGATATTTATAATAAATAATTTTAATTTTTTTAATATTTTATTTTATTTATTATATATATTATATATATTTTTAAAATAGTCGGTTCTTCTCCACAATATATGTATATATACACACGTAAATCCCTCATGAAAGATTTTTATTAGCTGTGTGATTCCAATCAGAGATATGACATGCCAGGGTGGCTAGTTTTAAGTGGGAAGGGAATATTTTCTGGATTCTTTTTGGCCTATTGAATCTTCTCAGGTGATTAAGTTGTGGGAATTTTTTCTACAACTTTATCTAGTAATCAGGCGTATTAGCTCAATCTAGCCTTACCACACCATAGCTGGTTTATGCTTGCATCGGTGCAAATTTATAAAAAATTATTTTATCATAAATAAATATGAAATGTGCTGGAATCTCAAATTCCATCTTGTTGGTGCATGAGGCACTTGCTTGCTAGATCCCATACATTGGCTACGTGTGAGATCACAACATAAAGAGTGATGTTTTATTTGAATTCAGTAATCAGAAAAGTGCGAGGTAGAAGGTATGATAATTTGATTTTGCTGCATGAATCTTAAAGTGGCCAAAAAAAAAAAAAAATCTTTCAAAAGAAGGTAGAGTCCTAAGACAAGAGGACACTAGGGCTTTTATATAAAATCCTCATGTCCCCCTATGGCCCCGTACCAGTCCATTAAAGTTGTGGCATGTATCCATCAAAAATTGGAGTCAGAGACATCCCCTAAAGCTTAACGTAAGAGTTGATCCCATCTTCTCTCTCTCTCTCTCTCCTATTTTTCTGTGATATTTAGCATTATCGTTGGTCACCAATCTCGTCGAAAAATTAAAAAAAAAATATTTTATTTTTTCATAATTTTATCCTTTTTTTCGGCCATCCGACGTTATCATCCCTTGAAGATGAGCCCTAAGCCGAGTATGCCAGCCTTTTCATGATCCTCCATAGCAAGTCCACGATCATCGGCGAATGGCTGATGGCTAAAAACGAAGAAAAACCCAATGTCCTTTTTTTAATGAGCCCTTTTCTCATGATTTTTCGCCATTCGGTCCTTGCCGCCGATTGTCCTTTGCCTCACCATCGGTGATCATTTACTGCCGGACCTTCAACCGTGTCATTGCACATCGTTAGAGTACTAGCCGCTGCAAACCACCACCTCTCTTGTTCGGCCAAGAAAAGAAAGAAAAGAAAAGAAGAAGAAGAGAAGAAAAGAAAAGAAAAAGAAAAAGAAAGAGGGGAGTTCTCTCTTGCATCTCTCTAAGAATTTTCTCTTCCTTTCATATCTTTGTAGTACTTCTCTTTCCTACTTTCTTTCTCTAGATGATGATGAAATCTTAGATGATATTTTCTTTCACTATCTTCTCTCTCTTCATCCACTTTCTCTCTCTAAAAAGACCTATAGATAGGGATGGCAATCGGGTCGGATTGGATATAAATGGATCGGATCAGATATGGATTGAGTCAAAAAACTCTGAACCCGGATCCGACCTGTTTATTAAATAGGTCAAACTTTAAAATCCGAATCCGATCTATTTGATAAATAGGTTACTTGACCCAACCTATTTACAACTCGATTATAATCCGATTAAAAAAAAAAATCCAACCTATTTACAACCTATTTAAAAAAATAAAAACTTGCTCCATGGCCTCCGCTCGACCACCCTTGCCGCATCTCTTGCCCGACCATGCTCTTGCCGCCTCTGGCTCTGCCTGACCAGAGCTCTCTTGGCTGCCTTCGGCTTCGATGCCCTATCCCGAACTCCGCTGCAATCCCTTGATGCAAACTTGTTGGTGCAGAATCTGGTTGACGTCGGATCGAGCTAGAGTCGAGGAAGACAAGGTCACCGCCGATGACCTGCACAAAATAAAGTTCCATCTGGAGTCGATGGTGGTGGCTCCAGTAGGATCCTCCGACGATCAAGTCAGCTCTTCTGGCCAATAGAAATGGAGTGCTCAGAAAAGAGTTTGGCAGAGTTTTGGGAAGGAGAAGAGAGCTTAGAGAAAATATATCTGGAGGGTCCCTTTTTATAGATGGAGCCTGTAGCAGATTGATAGTGACAGCCATAGCCGTCTGGTAGTAGGCCGCTCGAGGTCTGATGGAGTCTGTCATGGAGGGAGGCACCGTCTGGCATCGCCTGTCGCGTCGCCTGGTGCCACTTGTAGTTTGGCTAAGGTTTAGCCGCTGGAGGAGTTCGGATGGGGTCTGACCATTGGAGGAGAATTTTCGATCGAAGCTCTTTCATGATTACCGATTGCATTAGACTAAGCATCAGACTGGACTTCGATGGAATTGGGGTTTATCCCCAACAATAGTCGCCCCCACTCTCGAGTTCGAAATTCAAAGGAAGGGAGCACAAAAAAGATGACTGCTGAAGTCCTTTTCTAAGCTCTGCATCCGTTGAGGTTGAAGCTTGGAAGAGATCTTATCTTCAACCGAGATTGATGTTGAAGTGGAAGCTCGAGAGAAATTTTATCTTCAGTCGAGGTTGAAGGAGATCTTATCTCCTATTGACATTGATGCTCGGAAGAGATCTTCTCCCCAGCCAAGGTTGAAGGAGATCTTATCTCCCATTGACATTGATACTTAGAGGAGATATTCTCTCCAACCGAGGTTGAAGGAGATATTGTCTCCTGTTGACATTGAAGTTGTAGTTCAGGGGAGATTTTGTCTTCAGTCGAGATTGACGTTGATACTCGAGGGAGATCTTCTCTCCAATCGAGGTTGAAGGAGATCTTGTCTCCTATTGATGTTGAAGTTGAAGCTCGGAAGAGATCTTGTCGCCAGCCAAGGTCGACGTTGAAGTGGAAGCTCGGAAGAGATCTTATCTCCTGTCGAGGTTGAAGGAGATCTTATCTCCTGTTGACGTTGAAGTTGGAGCTCGGAGGAGATCTTATCTCCAGCTGAGGTTGAAGGAGATCTTATCTCCTGTTAATATAGACGTTGGAGCTCGGGGGAGATCTTATCTCCAACCGACGTTAAAGAATATTTTTTATCTCCTATTGATGTTGATGCTCAGAGAAGATCTTCTCTCCAGCCGAGATTGAAGGAGATCTTATCCCCTGTTGATGTTGAAGTTGAAGCTCAGAAAAGATCTTGTCTCCAGCCGAGGTTGAAGGTGATCTTGTCCCCTGTTGACGTTGAAGTTGAAGCTCGGGAGAGAATTCTGGTTCCGGATTCCCACGCTCGCTGCTTGTTGCGGATGCCAAGCTCGTTGTGGACGCTGGACTTATCGTGGATGCCAAACTAGGATCTCTCTTGTAAACTAGGATAATGTTCTACCATTCGCATTTGACGTAGTCAGATTGTCGTGGGAAAGCACGTGTAAGGATTTTCCACTGAGCTTCTTCCTTCTCCACGTCTTGGTCTACGGGATTCCAACCTTTGCTTATGCTAGGATGAGATTCTCCTCCTATTCCTAACAGGCTATAGGGGTGTATTTAGAATTGTTGTCAGGGCCTCTCTTCTCACCTCGTCTAAAATGAGCGAGGCCTTTAACTTTGCTTCCGTTAGGATGAAGTTCTCCTTCTGTTTCTAACGGATCATGGGGGCACATAAGGGACGTCGTCAGGGCCTCTCTCCCCATTTCATCCAAAATGAACGAGGTCTTCGACTTTACTTGCGTTAGGACGAGGTTCTCCTCCTATTTCTCACGGACTGTGGGGGCACATAAGGGCCATTGTCAGGGCCTCTCCCTCCATCTCGTCTAAAATGAATGAGGCCTTCGACTTTGCTCGCGTTAGGATGAGGTTCTCCTCCTATTCCTAATGGGCTATGGGGTCACATAAGAATCATTGTCAGGGCCTCTCCCCCCATCCCATCTAAAATGAACGAGGCCTTCGACTTTGCTCGCGTTAGAACGAGGTTCTCCTCTTGTTCCTAACGGACTGTGGGGGCACATAAGGATCGTTGTCAGTGCCTCTCCCCCCATTTCGTCTAAAATGAATGAGGCCTTCGACTTTGCTCGCGTTAGGATGAGGTTCTCTTCCTATTCCTAATGGGCTATAGGGGCATATAAGGGCCGTTGTCAAGGCCTCTCTCCTCATCTCATCTAAAATGAATGAGGCCTTCGACTTTCTCATGTTAGGATTAGATTCTCCTCCTGTTCCTAACAAGGCCACTATTGATTATTTCTTTCCGGCAGTACATTCTTAGATTCTCTGAGTTTTAAAGTCGTGGGAGTGTTGTTCCTCCAAACTTCTTTAGGCGATATGTTCTAGACCGGACAATCTTCCTCTATTTCATGTGGGCCTTCCAAATTCAGGGCAAGCTTCCCCTAGCTCTGAGGCTAAGAGATAGCGGCTCATCGAAGTACTAAGCCCTCCAGAGATAGCATTGATGATGTCGGAAGGCGGTCGATCTCCTTATTGTTCCTCCCTTATTGGTAGTTCTAGCTGTGGTAGCGCCATTGGCTTATTTCAGATCGACGTCTGTGGAGCATTGAGAGGGGCGTAGTTGTGAAACCTTCAGGGAAAAACTTCTTTGCGCTCTTTCGTCGGGGCTTCTTTGATGATGAGCTCGAGGAGTTCGGGCTCGCTTGCGCTCGGGAGGAGTCCATGAGCGCGGCCGAACTTCATTCGGCCCTCCATCAGCGGCGAGTCTATATCGCTCTCCTACGGCTTCCTCATCCTTCAACTTGAAGGCTTCTTCCATTCGAGCATATCCCTCAGCACGAGCTAGTAGGTCGACAAAGTTTCTGGGATACTTTTCTAGGGAGAACAGCAAATCATTCTTCTGAAGGCCATCCTTGAGTGCGGCCATTGTAACTGATTGTTCCAGATTCCAGACCTTCAATACAGCAGCATTAAACTGGGTGACATAAGTCTAGATGAATTATTTCTCCTTCTGCTTGATGTTCATCAGAAAATTCGAACCTCGGTGCGGACGTCGGCTACTGACGAAATGAGCCACAAACTGATGGCTCATCTGATCAAAAAAGAAGATCATACCCGACTTCAATGTCGAGTACCGATTTCTTGCTGCTTTCTTTAAGATACATGGAAAAGCTCGGCATAATATGGCGTATGGCATGCCATGGAGCAGCATCATGGTCCGAAAGGCTTCCAGATGATCGATCGGATTAGAGGTTCCATCGTAGCTTTCAAATTAAGAGAGCTTGAAATTTGGCGGAACGAACTCTTGCACAATTCAGAAAGAGAAAGGAAGATCGGTGCGGACGTCGTGATAGTGAGTTGGGATGACATGACCAAGCTCCTCAATCCGTCGATCCATCCTCCACAGTTTCTGATCGAGGACGTTAACTCGATCGTAGGTCTTGGAAGGCTTCCGATCGTAGATGGAGAAGTTTCCTTTCAGAGAAGAATCATGATCTAAGCAAGGATCCTCTGCTCTCCGTTTCTCCTTCCTAGGGGTGATGGGTATGCTAGCCCAAGTGCTCCTTCTTGGTACCGATTTTTGACATTCCGATGATGGATTTTCTGACGAAACCGCCACCGAAGGCTATCGCATGGCCTGCACAATTTCGGTGAGGCCCTGAATCCATTGTATCAGTAGGTTAAACTGCTCCAAATCTATCATGATCGTCGGTGGAGGAGGAGGTTGAAGCACCGACGATGGAGCAAAGATAGATGGATCTGACCTAAATCTGATGGCAGAAGCGGTAGATCTTCAGGTAGTCGTTCTCTTTGAAGGCATTTCTCATGGTTGAGGGAGAGGAAGGAGATGGATCTTGAAGAAGAAGATTCACATGATCGATCCGATTGATCACTTTTTTCGATCTCTTGGACACTCCAAAAAGGTTAGAAAACAAAGAATCGAGGATGACGAGGTTGTGTGAAAAATCTCGTGGTGATCGGACACTCATAATGCTCAATATCTCCACCCGAACTCTAGGTCGAAACCTTAGCGCCACCCACATCCGAAACCTTGGAGTCCCACTCTCGAGATTTTTACTTTGACTCTCTGATCACATGCCCAGTGGACCTCATGCCCAGCTCTTTGTTTTTCCTAAGAAACTTTTTTTCACAAAAATTATCACATGCAATTTCAAACCATTTGAAATTGCGTGAGATATTAGGAAGAGAAAGATAAGTGGCGCAAACACTCTCTAGAAATTTCTTGCACCAAAAATTAGTGCCCCAACCCATTGGTATTCTCTCTCCAAAAGCCCTCTCTCCCTATCATGCACGCACAAAAATTCACTTCTTAAAAAGTGCGACACACCATGGGAAAAGCACGTGGAGTGGATAAGAGAGAGGTTAGAAGGTTTTAACAATCCACTTGAATTCAAAATTCAAGTGGATATTCTATCTCATTCCAACGCCATCCTCCAAGTGGCTGATGCGGACTCTCCTTCTGCACACCCACACTCAAAAAGCTGTGTCCTTCTGTGCACCCACACTCCAAAAACTCAAAAACAAATGTGCGACAAACTAAGTGGGGCGTGGAGAATGGATAAGAGAGAGTTGTTTAATTTGTTCCAACCAAAAGCTAATTATCTTAAATTTAAAATTCAAGATCAAATTTAAATCCTTTCCAACATTTGAAAAGGTGATTAACGCATAGAAGGACTCTCCTTGTGGTGTGCATGCCTACTTCTAATCAAATTAAAAGTGGAGACAAAGAGAGATTGACGTAGGGAATAAAAAATGTAGAGAGATTAGTTCAAACCTTTAACAACTTAAGTTGAATTCAAAATTCAACTTTAATTTGAACTAGTCCAACGCTTGGACTCGATCAAGTGGAGAAAAGGAGAGGAGTGCAAACAATATTCTGGGCATGGAAAATCACATGCAAATTTTGAATTTGTGTATGAATTTTGAATTTTGTCCTAATTGGTTCTGTCCAAATCCATTTGTTCGAAACCAATTAGATAAGAATAAATCTAATAAAATTAGGCTTAATCCAACTCAATAAAATTTTAATCAAATTAGAAATTAATTGAGTTCAGATCTTGATCAAATTAGGATCGAATCTTCCATAGCGATTAGGTCATCTCATAACCTAATCGGATCAAACCCAATTAAATCAAATTCAATTAGATTTGATTGAATCCTCATCGCTCAATTAATTTAAGCTAATCAATAATCTAATTGCTAATTAATCCTTCAATAATATCAGATTTTTAGTCTAATGGGACGTGCAAAGATAGAGTCTCAGTCCAGTGGGACTTTTGGTCATGGAGTCCCAATCTAGTGGAACTCTTGACCATAAAGTTTCAAATCATTGAAACTCTAGAACAACCATCAAATCAGGTTGGAACTCCTATTGCGTGTGATCTCATAGGTTTGAATCCTAAGCTGGTAGCACAGAAATCAATTTCCGTACTAATTGATATGACCATCTAGCAATGGTATCCGATATCCAGATAGATCGAATAGTTGCATCGCAACATCATAAACCTATGGCATATGGTTACCATATAATTCATCCTCTTGATCCAAATGCTCGAAAGATGATCTAGGATTTAACAATCAATCTTGAAAAAATCTACATTATATTTCAAATTTCAATATCCATCATATGGACTACCTCGATCGAGGTTTTGCTAAATTGAAATACAGTAATGCATTTACTCCAATGTTTGAAGGGGTCAATTCCATCTTGACTCATGCACCGACTAAATAAGTACTTGACTGCATCTAGTAACCTTCCATCACTGAATTAGAAATTTAGATGGTCCGGTACTAAAGTACAGTGAGTTGCTTGCAAGTCACCATGGTGATCTCAGATCTAAGGGATACTTATATCCATATCTTTCATGAGCAACTCTTGATAGCGGAGAGCTCTGCAATTGGATCACGATCAATGAAATATATCCCTATATTTCACCTGTATGCCATATTAGTATCCCCATACTTCTTGGTTAAGAGGACAACCAATCCATATGGTACGCAATGACCTACACTCGATAAATGTTGTCGTCCTAAATAACAACACATCATTTAGTCGCGATCAGGTTTAAGGACTAAACGATAAATCCTCATATGTCAAGTCTAAATAGTTGTAAGGACTTCATCATAGAAGAGTTCATTATAGGAAGATGCAAAAATATGATAAAATGCTAGAATAATATTTTTATTTATTAAAAATTTAAGTATAAATTATATTTAGCTCAACTATTTACAACCTACATGATTGGCTTTAGGATATAATTTCTAACATCCCCTCCATCGAGCTCTCAGCCACCAATACATGGGCGTAGTGGACCACGAAAGCGCCATCCATTGAGCACTGGTTCATCGATCATCATTGCATGGTAGCAAGATCCATAGGCCACAACTTTTGTTGGTGTTGTTGGAGCAGGAGTAGAGGATACGTTGGCCATTGGAGCAGCAACAGGGGAAGCGGACAACGTGTACAATGATGGAGTGGGTGGAGAGGGGAAGGCCATTATCATTGAGAAGGAAGAGGAGGGAGCAAACCTGAAAGAGGGACTTGACGATGGCATAGGTGGTGGCGTTGGGGAGCACCTCCGGTCGACGCTCCACCGCCTCCTTCGCCTCCAGCAAGTGGTAAGCCCGATCGAAGTGTCGAACTTGGCCTCATCAGTCTTTGTAATAGCGGTGGTAGAGAAGAAAGGAAGGAAGGAAAAGAATGCAGAAAACCGTAGCCATGGGACCTAGGGTATCGGTGAGATACAAGGGGTAGCGTGGGCATACTGCGATCGGGAGGCAATGAAATATAGGGGTAGCATGGTGTGCCATCCAACGTGGGATTTGATGTGATCCAATTGCCATATCACACAATACAGAGCGGAGGAGCCCAATTAGCCTATTGCTTAGGCTATTTAGATGGCCTAATTGATAATATACAAGTCCAACCAAAAACTATATGGGTTAAGCATGTTAGATAACCCAAACCTGAATCCGATCCAAATAAAAAATAGGTTAAACAGATCGATCTGTTTACGATCTGAATCTATTTAGTCCAAATCCAAATCTGTTTATGGGCGGTCGAACATAAATCGGGTTGATGGATTAGATCATATTTTGGCCATCCTTACCTTATGGATCATATATTGAGTCATGACTTTATCTTCTAAGGACCTGTGCCAAACAAGAAGATTCGAACTGCTTTGGTGCCTGAATGGTCTATTGAATCGATCATCTAATCAATGACCTCTTTTTATTATTTAATTTTATTAGATTAATTAAAAAATAATTAAAAAATTTTGTAGATAGAACTTAGTTTATCGAATAATTATGGATTTGCAGTCAATTATTTTTATAAATTTTAAGACATGAGTTTGATTTTTAATTTTGAATTTAGATGCTTCGAATCAATCTTAGTTTATTTACTTGATAAATAATAAATTAAACCTCTTTTATATTTTATTTAAGACAGATTTTAGTTGATTATGATTGATAGGCTTCGTGTTATCGAGGACTACATCCTCGTAGCAAGTTGTATTATGTCATGGGTTTCGAGCGTGACAAGTGGCTTTGATCTAAGAGTTTAGGGCGGGAAGGAGCGAGGTTATCAT
Source organism: Cocos nucifera (assembly GCA_006176705.1). Lineage (NCBI taxonomy): Eukaryota > Viridiplantae > Streptophyta > Magnoliopsida > Arecales > Arecaceae > Cocos > Cocos nucifera. The sequence continues at coordinate 1,159 of QRFJ01006375.1, read as the reverse complement.
GGCATGCTGAGGGTTTTTGGAAATGTATATAGAAGCTTCTTAATTTCTTGCTGATACTTATTGGCTTGGTAATGGTGGGGTATGGGATGTACTTGCTAGTAGAGTGAAAAAGATTTCTTCTTGATTTCTTCGCTGATCCATGCTTGTAGTTGTTACTCTATCCAAAGTACTCTAGATAAACTCCTGAATGCTTGGTATAGTTCTTGTGACTTATGTGTCTTGACACTGGGTTTTTGTTGAATGGAAATTTGACACGTGCCTCTACGTACCATGATCACTTCGAGAGGGTCGGCCCCTAATTAGAAAAGAAAAGGAGGAAGAAGAAATAGATTTAGAAGAAAAAAGAGAATTTTCTATTGCTTGATTCTCAAGATTATATAAACTAATTCAGGCTCAATATTCCGTCTATTATCTAATATTTAATTTAGCATAAATATAAATAAATATAATACCAAATAGACATATGATTTTAAATAATATCAGTACCAAAATAAGAGAAGCTAAAAAGAAAATCCCAATAGACGATAATATTTGTACCAAAAATAAGAGAAGCTAAGAAGGAAATCCTAATTTATTTTTGTTGAAAGAAATCTCCATTTATTCTTATTGCCAAAATTAGATTCCTATCAAAGTTTTAATTTTATATTGGTTGATGCGATAAAATTCTGCTTTAGCTTTATGTCGATTGTTGCTTATGTTTATAACTGGAGGAACTTTGGGGACTTTCTTATTTTGCTTTTGACAGTTTATTTCAGAGAAAATCACTGTTCTCTTATGTCATAGCTAATTATGCATTTATATTTGTAGGAAAAAGTCTTGAATATACATAATGAAAGTTGCAACCCTCAACCCTTTGTCTTTTGGGCTTAACCCTCCGATTTTGTGTTGCATATTTTCCCCAATTCAATGCATCACACCAATTTTCTTTTTTATTCTAGCAACCATTCAAGCTAATGTTAGTGCCTTTGTAAGCATTCGAGCAAGTTAGCAGAGTATAAAAGTTCATCCATGATGATTTAATATGTTTCTGATAACAGAAATATAAACTTTAACGCTTGTCAAAAATTACCGTGTGTAATGCCACATCCTTTAAACAATAGCTTATCTAATAGTGTATTATGTTGCACCCAAGTGCTTTTTCATAGAAGCAAATTTGAAG
>QRFJ01006374.1:5000-15957 GCA_006176705.1 Cocos nucifera | reverse complement strand
TGTTGGTTCATTGGAACCATATAAACCCATACCTAGAACTCCTATTAAGAGAAAAATAGAACCCCCTGCTGTGTACAAAATAAACTTTGTAGCCGAGTAGAGACGTTTTTTTCCTCCCCACATGGATAAAAGTAAGTAAACAGGAATTAATTCTAACTCCCACATGATGAAAAAAAGTAAAAGGTCTCGAGAAGAAAATGATCCTATTTGACCGCTGTACATTGCTAACATCAGGAAATAGAACAATCGCGAATTTCGCGTAACTGGCCAAGCTGCTAAAGTAGCTAAAGTAGTGATAAATCCTGTCAGTAAAATGGGTCCTATGGAAAGTCCATCGATTCCCAGTCTCCAGTGAAAATCAAAAATATCTATCCATTTATAATCTTCTTCCAATTGGATTAATGGATCGTCCAATTGGAAATGATAACAGAATGCATAGGTTGTTAGAAGGAGTTCTAATAAGCATATACAAATAGTATACCATCTAAACATCTTATTTCCTCTATGAGGAAATAAGAAAATTGAAGAACCCGCGAATATCGGCAAAACTACAAGTATTGTTAACCAAGGAAAATAACTCGTGATAAAGACAAGATATGTTTTGACCAGAAAAACCCGTGCTCGAAATAATAAATTTTATCGAGTACGGGTTTTTGTCGGTAAAGAGGAATCAAATGATTCAAGTGGAGTTTTTTGTAACGTATCAATAAGATAGACCCATGCTGCGAGTTGTTTCATGGCATAAATAAACACGGACACTCAAAAAATCTGTTGGGCAGGCGGATTCACATCTCTTACAACCTACACAGTCCTCGGTTCTTGGTGCGGAAGCAATTTGCTTAGCTTTACATCCGTCCCAAGGTATCATTTCCAATACATCTGTGGGGCAGGCTCGTACACATTGAGTACACCCTATACATGTATCATAAATTTTTACTGAATGTGACATTGGATCTATAAATTCCAGTTTTGAGCATAAAAAATTTTCGATCTGGTAAAATTAGTAGTAAATGAATCATACATTTATATTGTAGACACCAGACGAAGCAGTGGTTTATCAAAATTTTAAGAATCAATATATTTCTAAACCTGTTCGTGAGAAAAGTCCAAGAGACTTTGATTTCTCTTTCAACAACCATGATCATGCGAGTTGCACATGTGAATTCAAATTGACCAACAAATTGGTCAATATTTCAATATTAATTCAAAGTATTTATTCAATATGAAAATATTTATTATTCAATAGTAAATTAATTCAATACTATATATATATATATATATTTTATATATTTATAATTTATAATAATATAATAATAAAAAAAAAAAAAAATAATAATAAAATTATAATAAAAAAATAATAAAAAAGTATATCATATTATTATATAATAATATGATAATTATAATAAAATAATTAATAATAACATATTAATTCTAATAAAAACATATTAATTCTAATAAAATTAGATTAGAATAAATTTATATTATATTAAAAATATCAATTTTTTTATAAATTGATATTTTTAATATAATATCTAATAGATTAATATTCTATGTAATATTATGTATCTTATGATCATAACTAATTATTCAACAAATTCGATTGATTGATACGAGTTGATTTTCTGTTACGATGGATCGATGAAACAATAGCTAGCCCAATAGCTGCTTCAGCAGCCGCAACAGCTATAACAAAGATTGAGAAAATGTCGCCTTTTAATTGGCGACTATCAAATATATCAGAAAATGTTACGAGATTGATATTAACCGAATTGAGTATAAGCTCAAGACACATAAGTGCTCTAACCATCTTTCGACTTGTGATCAATCCATAGATACCGATAGAGAATAAATAGACACTCAAAAAAAGTACATGCTCGAACATCATTGACTAACTCCTTATCAATCTCGATTCATTTTAATATGAACAACAATTCAACCGATTCGATTGATTAGAATAGAACGATTACAGAATAAAAGAAGGTATTGGCAATAGATAGGTTTAATTAAAATAAAAACCTTATAAAAACCTTAAACCTTTCCATTTATTTTATTTATTTAGAATTTATAAATCTTAGAATTTAAATCTTAGAATTTAATTCTAAGTATTTCTTATTGACGAGCCATAGTAATTGCACCTATCAAGGAAACTAAAAGAATTATGGAAATGAGTTCAAACGGAAGATAAAAATCTGTTGATAAATGAATACCAATTTGTTGAATGTTACTTATTAGGTCCTGTTCCATAATCTGGCTTGATCTTGTAGTCCAAAAAATTCCGTACCATGACGTATCTGGGATAATAGTAATTAGTGAAAAAAGAATACTTGTACAAACCAGTGAAGTGACCCCATCTCCAACGGTCCAAAAATAGGAATCATTGGAATATTCTGAACCATTCATGAACATTACAGCAAATATGATTAAGACATTTATAGCTCCAACATAAATAAGGAGCTGTGCGGCAGCTACAAAATAGGAATTCGATAGAATATAGAATAAGGATATACAAACAAGAACCAATCCCAACGAAAAGGCAGAAAAAATGGGATTGGTAAGTAATACTACTCCCAGACCTCCTAATACAAGAACTGATCCAAAAAATACTACAAGAATATCATGTATTGGTCCAGGTAAATCCATTATTAAAATAATAAATTAATAAATAAGTCGAAATATTTCATGACCTTACTGAATGGTCCAGGAAAGGAAAAGGGGTTGCCCCATTTTTTTCTTGTATATGATACATTCCTAATTGAATTAAAACTTTTTTTTTATATGGATTAATGTAGATATAGATAAAATTATCGAGAAAAGAGTAATGGGGATTGTATATTTCGAAATCATCACGAAAAATATATTCTCAGTTTAAATCAAAGAATAATTCTCAACAATCAATAATTATTAGTTATTATTTGTAGTTACTGACCAAACAAAATAAAAAAAGCTTGGGTCTTTTATATCAAAACAAAATTTTAGTAATTGGTAATCGTTCTTGAATCAAAGGGTTTATCTTTGTCTATTTTGATTTGAGTCGAATTCATAACTGTTTGAATTGTATAATCTCCAATTATTGACATTGGTAACCGACCCAAAGCAATTTGATTATAATTCAATTCGTGACGATCAGAAGTGGAAAGTTCGTATTCTTCAGTCATTGATAAACAGTTTGTTGGACAATACTCGACACAATTACCACAAAATATACAGACCCCAAAATCAATACTATAATTAAGCAATTGTTTTTTTTTAATATCTCTTTCAAATCTCCAATCAACAACGGGTAGATCTATCGGGCATACACGAACACATACTTCACAAGCAATACATTTATCAAATTCAAAGTGGATTCGACCACGGAAACGCTCTGATGTGATCGATTTTTCATAAGGATATTGAATAGTTATAGGTAAACGATTTGTGTGGGATAAGGTAATTACGAAACTTTGACCAATATACCTTGCAGCTCGTATTGTTTGTTGACTATAATTCATGAACCCAGTCACCATAGAGAACATATTGTAAATATCCAGGAATAAATTGATGTTTCTTTCTCTTGTTTGAAAGAGGTTATGAATCTGGAATATCGTTATCTATTTTCTTATTTATAGTGAAACAAGTTGGGAAGAAGTTGTCAATAATAGATTACCTAAAGAAATAGGTAAAAGAAATTTCCATCCAAGATTTAATAGCTGGTCCATTCTTATCCTAGGCAAAGTCCACCTTGTTGTGATAGGAATGAACAGAAACAAATAAGCTTTAGCTAATGTAATAAAGATACCAATTGTAATTCCAAAAACTCCGGCCATTTTATTTATTCCGAAAAGTTCAGGAATAGATATGTACGGAATAGAAAAATTCCACCCACCTAAGTAAAGAACTGTTACAAATAATGAAGAAAGTAATAGATTTAGGTAAGAAGCAATATAAAATAAACCGAATTTGATACCTGAATATTCGGTTTGATAACCTGCTACTAATTCCTCCTCTGCTTCCGGTAAATCAAATGGCAATCTCTCACATTCGGCTAGAGAAGAAATTAGAAAAACAATAAACCCTATAGGTTGACGCCACAGATTCCACCCCCAAAAACCATATTTTGACTGTGCTTCAACTATATCAACTGTACTTGAACTATTAGATAATCATAGTCGATAATAACATCACTGTTCCCATCGCTATTACAAAACCGTACATGAAACTTCAGCTTCATACGGCTCCTCTATGGCCACAAATAAATGTAAGGACTGGTTCGGTATTTTCACCCTCTTTGGAGGATAGATCGAATAAAGATACATCGGAGAGTCCCAAATTAGACCAATGGAATTCTGTCCGCTAGAATAAGAAAAAAAGTGCTTCCGAATTGATCTCATCCTTATAATGATAATTTTTCTTTGTTCGGTAATAACTTAATCTTTTAATAAAATATTCGTTATCAATATATATATAGGCAATAGTTCATGAATAATGATAAGAATTCCGTATGTATGAATACGGATATAGGAAAGAAAGAATAAATAAAGATCTTTTTTTATTTTATAAAAATTTTTATTCATTCATTCGATTATTGCATTCCATTTCTTTTGTTCCTGTTCTTCTGTCTCAGAAGAAGGTATTTAGAAAAAAAATTAAAGGATTAATTCGTTCTTGATAGTCATTTCTTTAATCAGTGAATAGGAGCATACTCGAGATCGGAATCGTAGGGAGATACTTCTTGATCATTTCTACCAACTTAAAGCCCTTATTATGATTCGTTTTATGCAGAAATATCTCTTTTTTTGATACCTTACATTATCCCCATTACTAATCCTTTGTGTACCTTGGTGTTCCTAACTGTCCACCGATTTTTGATTGATCCCCGGTATGTTAATACATAGAAGGCAGTAGTGGAAACTCCATACAGTTGATCTTTTGCACCCGCTTCAAGATATGATGACTAATCAAAGAATCTCAATCTTGGGGTAAACAGTTTACGCTGCTTATGTTTACTTTAATTTCATTCTTGTACATAGGGAATGAGATTTTCTCTTCTTACTGCAAATTTATAAGCTGTTTTGTTTCACTCATATAACTATCTGGTTTAACTCATCGATGAATAAAAAAATATCTATTCAATACATTCAACCTCTTTTCTTTATTTATTTCTAGGAAAGAGGTAAAAGTTCATGTTCCAACGAATCACACGTAGAGATATTGATAACACACATAAAGTTAATGGTATTTCATAACTAATAGATTGAGCAGCAGCTCGTAGACCACCTGAAAAAGAATATTTATTATTCGATCCATATCCTGACATAAGAAGCCCAATAGGGGCGATACTTGAAATGGTGATCCATAAAAAAACACCTATACTGAGATCACCTAAAACAAGGCGGTATCCAAAAGGAATTACTAAATAACTTAGTAGAATTGATATGACCGCTATAGACGGTCCGACACTAAACAAACGAATATCTCCTCTAGATGGGAGTAGGTCCTCCTTAAAAAGTAATTTAGTCCCATCTGCTAGAGCTTGAAGAATTCCCAACGGACCAGCATATTCAGGCCCAATACGTTGTTGTATCGTTGCAGATATTTCTCTTTCTAACCACACAATTACTAGTACCCCTATTATGATTCCAAATATAAGGGTAAAAATGGATACAAACATCCATATGAGTCCATAGATTTCTTTTATGGATTCCGATGTAGAAAAAGAATTGATAGCTTGTACTTCTGTCGTATCAATTATCATTTCAACGATCAACTTCTCCCATAATGATATCTATACTACCTAGTATCGTCATGATATCAGCCAATTTCATTCTTTTAACTAGCTGAGGAAGAATTTGCAAATTGATGAAACCGGGTGGACGAATTTTCCATCTCCAGGGGAAAATGCTATTATCCCCTATCAAATAAATTCCTAATTCTCCTTTTGGGGCTTCTACTCTGACATAAAGTTCTTGTTTCGACAATTCAAAATTGGGTGAAGGTTTTTTACTAATAAATCTATATTCAAAATCATTCCATTCGGAATTTTTTGCTCTATCAAAGCGTCGGACTTCTAAATTCTCATAGGGACCTCCAGGAATTCCTTCTAGAGCCTGTTGAATAATTTTTATAGATTCCCCCATTTCACCTATTCGTACTAAATAACGAGCTAATGAATCTCCTTCTTTTTGCCATTGGACTTCCCAATCGAATTCATTGTAACACTCATAATGATCAACCTTACGAAGATCCCATTGGATTCCAGAAGCTCGTAACATTGGTCCTGATAAACCCCAATTTATTGCTTCCTCTCCACCAATAATGCCCACTCTTTCAACTCGTTCCAAAAAAATGGGATTCCGTGTAATAAGTTTTTGATATTCAACAACTCCTGTTAAAGAATAATCGCAGAAATCCAAACATTTATCTATCCAGCCATGAGGTAGATCAGCAGCTACTCCTCCGATGCGGAAATAATTATGCATCATTCGCATACCTGTGGCGGCTTCGAATAGGTCATATAACAATTCTCTCTCTCTGAAAATATAGAAAAAAGGAGTCTGTGCACCGATATCTGCCATAAAAGGTCCAAGCCATAACAAATGAGAAGCTATACGGCTCAGCTCCAGCATAATTACTCTGATATAACTGGCTCTCTGAGGTACTTGAACATTTTCCAATTGTTCTGGTGCATTTACCGTTATTGCCTCTGTGAACATAGTAGCTAAATAATCCCAACGTGTTACATAAGGAAGATATTGTATAATTGTTCGGTTTTCTGCTATTTTTTCCATTCCTCTGTGTAAATATCCCAATATGGGTTCGCAATCAATAACATCTTCACCATCGAGAGTAACGATCAGTCGAAGAACACCATGCATTGATGGGTGGTGAGGGCCCATATTGACTATCATGAGATCTTTTCTTGTAGCCGGTATAGTCATATTTTTTCTTCCTTAATTCATTATTCCACGAATTCCTCAAAACGAGGTTCATCAAAATGAAAAATCTAATAAAATAACTATTAAAAAAAAATTCAAACGATTAAATTAACGAGTTTTTGGTTCCCGAATATCCAACTGATCCATTAATTTCTTATAACGGACTCTATTTTTCTTTGACAAATAAGCCAGGAGCCGTTGACGTTTTCCCAGAATTATTCGTAGACCTCTTTGGGATAAAAAATCTCTTTTGTGCAATTCCAAATGGGAAGTAAGTCTACGTATCTTACTGGTGAAACTTAATATTTGAAATTCAACAGAACCCTTGTTTTCTTCTTTTTCTTCTTGTGAAATAACTGAGATGAATGAATTTTTGATCATAAAAAAATTTTTCTATCTTTTTTTCTTTCCCATGGATTTATTTTACTTTACCGAATCGATCAGGAAAAATAAAAATAATAATCTTTATGCCAGTTATTTTAATCTAGTACACACAAAAATTTGGATTTTTTCCTATTTTTTTCTATTCTTCTATCCAAATCAAATTTTCAATTTGATTTGGATAGAATAGAAAAGAAAGAGAAAATACATTTCTACATTCATGGAAGAGAATGATTTCTTTGTACCTAAAAGGATTCTGCCGATTTCGTCCTAGATCCAATTGAGTTGATACGCCATTAAATCTGTGTCATGTACCAGAATGTAATACAGCGTATATGTATATCTTTCGGCTTTCATCTACCGAAAAATATCACAGATATATAGGAAATATACTATACTATACTATTAACAAATTCTGAATCGTGGATACATATATATCCTTGACATACTGAAACGACTGCCATTATTGGTATTAAACCAATAGCGATTCATACAAGCTAAATCTTCTAATCGGTAATTGGGCCAAAGAAACAATTTGCATTTAATGAATTTATTTGTATCTGTATTAGTATTAAAATGCTTGTCCTCATTCAAAAATTTTCCAGAGTTTCTTATGTTGCTTTCATTGCAAAATACTAGATTTATATCCACAAAATTCCAATTACGAGAATTAAAACAAATTAGAATTCTCAATTCTCTACGACGTCTAGGAGATAGAATATTTTCAGGAACAAAGAAATCATAATTACTTTTGTCTCCATTCACAAGCATATTGCCGTGTCTTGCAACGGATTTATCAAAATTATTCTTATCAACATATCTTTTTTTTATACATTTTCTCTTAGTTTGGTGCTTAATTTTATCGATCAATGAAATACCTAGGGTTTGATATATAATAAATTTTGCATCCCTTTTTATAGATAAACGAATCGGTTCGACAATCAATATTCCTTTTTTTATCAATCCTATAAGAGCTGGATCTTTATGAATTAGCATTCCATTCATATTTATCTCTCCTCTTCGAATCGAGGATATAGCAATTTTACTTGGATTTATCGGTCTAAGTAAGTGACAATATATCTTGATATTATCGATCATTCTTTGATTCAAGGAGTCATCCCATCTTAATTGAAAAAGGAAATATTTTTTCAGGAAGAAATTTAGTTCTGTTTCCTTCTTTTTCTTGGATTGTTTTTTCTTTTTACCTTTTTTAATGTCTGATCTCGCGTAATTGTATTCAACATTTTTTTTTTTGTTTTGTTTTCGTAGATCTGATCCAAGATTTTCTTGTCCCTGTTGTTCGTTTTTTTCTTGGTTGAAATTTTCTAATTTAAGATATTCTTTTTGATTAGGTGATATCTGAAGATTTTTTTTTTTATTTTGATTTATGTTGATGCTTTTATTTTGACTAATATTTTCATAGAAATAAATATTAAAAAGAAGAAACTTGATTGGTATGATCCATGGTTTAATCCTATATGCATCAAAGAGTGGCACAAATTCTGGGAGGAACCAGGGTTCTAGATTTGATATGGTACGATAAACCTTTTCTTGATTCATTCCCATCCAATCAAAAAAAACACTTTTTTGATTGGATGGTTTACTTCCTTGATGAATTGTCTTAGAAAAAATATCGACATTGAGACCTGTACCAATGTCGATATTTTTTCTAAGACAAATATGGAGAATTCTACAATCAAAATATTTTCTATCCAGATTTTTATGTGTAGCAATAATATATTCCTTTTCTAGATAATTACTAATAGGTATACTTACCAATACATAAAATGATTCGGGTTTCAGTGTATTGAAATTGTATGGAATTTCTTGGTCTCCTTTTACTTGTAATGTTGATTCATAAATATATGAGTCCTTCCTATTCCCATAATTCATATATTTATGTGATAAAAGATAATATCTGTAGTGTTTTTTAAATTTTTCTTTTTGACTCGTCAATGAATCCACTGCCATCGCATAGTAATTTTGCTTCATGTAATGAATTAATTGGTCTTTTTCTTTTTTATGTGAATCAAATTTAATTGAGTTTTTATTTTGAATCATAGAACGTTGGTTGATTCTATTTCGCCATTTTTGAGGTACTAATCGAGACCATTTTGTCTGAGATAAATTGTATTGATAATGGCCCTTTAACCAGTTTTCCCATTCATTTTTTCCAGACTTATAAATTTTCTTTTGCTTTGATTTGGAATCAAATATTCCTCGTGTCATACAATAATCCTTGATTTTATCCTTAATAAAAGAATGGGTTCTGGTATATTGAAGTACAGATCTCAAGTGATACTTGTTAAGTAATTGGGTTTGTGATAATTTGTAAAATACATATGCTTGGGACAAGGAGGATAAATCATTATTATAATAATAATAAATATTTGAATAATTATTACTGATATTAGTATTAGAAAACGATTTTTTTATAGTCGAAATAAAGTTCATTGTATTTTGATCTGTTTCATCAATTCCTTCTCGATTCGTTTCATCGTTGTAAATCGATTTTGTGATAATTTTTTTTATTGATTCAAGGAAAAGTTGTGCATTGATCCTAAAAATAGTAATCATACGTAGAAAGATATCTATGTATATTTTTTCAATGAATGATTTCATAAAATAATTTAATTTACGTATAAATCGGATCTTTTTTCTTTTAAATATCTGCAAAATATGTTTCTGTGATTCCGATTTTTTATCATCACAAGTTAGAACTATTTTTTTCTTGTCTTTTGTAATTCGTTCTAGTTCTATTTGATTCCTGATTGTGACTGTCCTATCAGCAAGATCCTTTATTTTTTTTTCTATGAGTGAGTAATTTGCCCAATTCATGGATCGAATTCGAATGGTTGATTCGCGAATAATCTTATTATTTATTTTAGAATCTCTTACATTTTCATTCGGTTTATATACTTTTACCTTCCTCAATTCAAATAAGAAAATGGGGTTTACTTTTTCAAGTTCCTTCATTTTTTGTTTTATAACTAGAACCATTTTGATAACCCATCCTTTTTTTTCTTTAAAAACTTTTAGAACTTTGACTTTTCTAATTTTTTTTTTGAGTTCTTTATAAATAGGTTTAAAAAAAGAAGGTCGTTTTCGGGGAGAACCAAAAGGAACTTCTGCTTCCATTGCCCAAATTGTTAAAAAACAAAAATCTTCTTTTTTTCCTTTTTTTTTCATTGGATCTCTATGATGAGATCGTATTTTAGATCTTTGCCAAGGTTTAAGAAAGAAAGGAAATAGAATCTTTATCTGAATACCGTCTGTTAACCAATTTTTGGGAAATTCTGTTTCCGATAATTGAACACCATTATAGGTGCATTTAACATGTATTTCTCTATCCCATTCCTTAAAATCCTCATACCACTCGGGCGATTGGAATAATAAAATACGGACAATATTTTTAGCTATTATCAATGAAGGCAATACAATGTATTTTCTAAGAAAAGATTGGGTTACTAACATTAAACTTCTTATTACTTGAGCAAATATAACGTTATCCCAAGTTTCTGAAATTGCTATCCGTTCATTTTCCTCTTTTTTTTTCTGCTCCTTTTTTTTTTTCTTTTCTTTTATCTCTTCCTCCTCAAAATTTACAATTTTAAATTCCGGTTCTCTCTCGACCGAATTCCTAAAAATGAGATTCATCATTT
>QRFJ01006373.1:0-69226 GCA_006176705.1 Cocos nucifera | reverse complement strand
TATGATGATCATGAGAATCAAGTCCAGAAGCCCATGGCCATGGCAGAGTGAAATAATAGAAAGAGTTTCTATTTAGATTTTCACATCGGACTTGAATTGAATGATTACATCATATGATAGAAACTAGGGTTTGACGAGTTCACGTTAACCCTAATCTGATCGAGGCTCAAGATAGAAGAACTTAATCACATAGGTAGTTGCACCAAGAGGTTCGCATTCAGCTCTGATGGGTTGCCACCATATACTGCTAGGTGTCACTGGTGGATTTTGGGAGCAATTAGAATGATTTAGATGATTAATCATTCTAGCTGTTCGAATCAGAAGAGTTCTAATCCATCGAAAGGAGTTTCGATGATGTCATTGATAAAGATCATGACACATCCCATTACCATACAGAATTGAATCTAACTAGGTCACACAAACAAGGGTTTGGATCTGGTGATCATCAATTGAACTAATCCAGTTCAATTGATCTGAATAAGATTTAATTAGGTTCAAGAAAATCATGCGAGCACTCAATTGAACCTAACGTTCTTCTTTTACTACCATAAATAGTTATCCTGATTGAGCTAAAGGAGTTTGTGCTCGATCAGAGGCCTTCACTTGGTCTGATTGGAGCCTATCCAAGTCAGAAAATGATTGTCTTATTTTGTAAGATAATACCTGCCATTTTTGGTCACCTGCTATTTCTCATCCTTTAACTTTGATCAAAAGTTGACCTTTAACTGGTCAAACGTTGATCATTGACACTTTGACTTTTGTCCATATGTCACACACCTATTGGAGAGCTGGTGGGGGCCTATCCCCCTACCAGAACCTGGCAAGGAGGAGGGCGCACGCCACCCTTGGCGTGTGCCTAAGCTAGAGGCACCTAGGAGTCCCTATTGGATAGGGACTCCATCTCTTTTTTGGATTCCGACTAGACTTCTCCTAAGAATCAAGTTTGACTGGTCTTAGGCACCATCTAAGGATGAATCTAGGGGACTCTATTCCCACCAATCAGATTTAGATCTAATTTCATAAAGGGTTATGATTGGTTGGGAAGAAGAGGAGTTGGATCATGCATAGTCTATAAATAAGACCCAACGCCCAACTCAAAAAGCAATACAATTCTCCATGCCCCAAGGCAGCCTCTCTCCTCCTCCATGCCAAGACCATCTTCTCCCTCTCCTCTCCATGCCCAAAGTAGTTTGGGATCCAAGTTGGTGCAATCCAGATGAGAGAAAGTCGACAGAAAGCTAGAGGACTGCGCTACTGCAAAGGACAACTATTGATCTTCGAAAGGTATTTTGAAGATCCTCCAAATCAGATTCAGATCTGATTTTTGGAGATGTGATAGAGAAGAAGAGGATCTCTAAATCTAGTCTGAGTGGATACCGGTAGAGGCCAAAAACTTATGTGGCTAGATCCAGAACCTTTCCGTGCAACAGGATATCATGGGTATAATACCCTATGAAATTTCCTCTACTTTTTTTAAAAAAAAAGTTTCTTTCTTGAGGATTAAAAATTTTCCTATCTACGAGGTGGAGGCCTTTTATTGGCTCAACCTGATTTGGTTCCAATTGGTCCTTAGCTCGTTCTGCTTGTGAGACTTTCTCATCAAGCTTAATCTGCTTTCCAATGCCGCTATCTTGAATAAACTATTTTTCAAGAAAGATGGCATGTCGACTCACAATCACATTGTGGTCTTCTGGAATGTAGAAATAGTATCCTAATGACTCTTTAGGATATCCTATGAATCGAGCTCTAAAGGACCTAAACTCTAACTTGTCCGCTTGTTGTCTTTTGACATGAGCCGGACAACCCCAAATTCTGAGATGACTCAGACTTGGTTTCTTACCGTGCCATATCTCATACGGTGTGGTAGGAACGGTTTTAGAGGGAACCCTATTCAGTAGATAAATTTGAAGTTAACAATGAATGTCCCCAAAGAAAATCAGGGAGGTCTGTGAAGCTCATCATGGATCGAACCATATCCAATAGAGTCCGATTTCTCCATTCTGAAACCCCGTTGAGTTGAGGTGTTCCTGGTGGAGTCCATTGAGAGACTATGCCATTTTTCCTTGAGATAGTCTAGGAATTTCTCGGCTAAGGTATTCACCTCCTCGATCTGATCGAAGAACCTTAATGGGTTTTTCAGTTTGTTTTTCTACTTCATGTCTGAATTCTTTGAACTTTTCAAAAGCTTCAGACTTGTGTCTCATAAGATACACATACCCATACCTAGACAGATCATCGGTAAAGGTAATGAAGTAGACAAAATTGCCTCTAGCCGGCACATCAAATGGGCCGCACACATCAGTATGTACTAGGGCAAGGAGATCTGTGGCCCTCTCCCCATGTCCAACAAAAGGGAGTTTAGTCATTTTGCCTTGAAGACAAGATTCACAAGTTGGATATGACTCGGAAAGTCAATGGACTCAATAGCCCATTTTTCTCCAATTTGTTGATCCTATCTTCTGCTATATGACCTAATCTCAGGTGCCATAGATATCTGTCGTTTGGACTATCCCTAGGTCGTTTGGCATTCACGTTTTGCTCGATAGTTAGAATAGGTACATCAATATGTAGCTGATAAAGACCATTAATAAGGAAACCATTTGCAATTTTATTTCTTTCATAAAGAATGTTACAATGGTCCTTAAAGAAGGTAATCACATAGCCTTCTTAGTGCTAAGCATGAAACAGAAATCAAATTCCTGCTAGCTGCAGGCACATAATAACAGTCTTTCAAAACTAAGTCTAAACCAGATGGTAATCGAAGAGGGTATGTTCCCACGGCTACTGCAGCAACTCTTGCTCCATTACCGACGCGTAGGATCATGTCTCCATCCCTCAGCCTCCTGCTATCCTCAAGACCCTGCATGGAAGTGCACAGATGAGCACTAGAACCAGAGTCAAGCACCCAACTGGATGCAGAAGAAATCGTAAGGTTAGACTCAATAACGAGCATACCTCCAGAAGGACCTTCCTTCTTGTTCTTCAGGGTGGCCAGGTAAGTAGGGCAGTTCCGCTTCCAATGGCCGTCGCTGTTGCAATGGAAAATACTTTCCTTTGACATCGGCCTTTCTTCTTCGGTTCTGCCTTCTTCTTCTTTTGATCCTTCCACCTTTCTGCTTTTTCACAGACTTCTTTTTCTTTCCATAAGACTTTCTTTTGGAAGAAGTCCGTTCCATAGCAAGAACTGAGCCTTTAGAACCTTTCATAGAAAGCTCAGCGGTAACCAGCATATTCATTAATTCGGCCAAGGAATTTTGAAGTTTATGCATGTGGTAATTCATGATGAATTGCCCATATGCATCAGTCAAGGATTGCAGAATAATATCATTCTGCAGATCCAAGTCCAACTTCACACCGAGCTTCTCAAGCTCTTCCATGTCCTTGATCATTCATCAGACAGTGATCTTGGACTGACTGCCCATCATCACGCATCTTAGCCTTAAAAAGTCATTTCGTGACTTGATATTTGGCTGCGCGACTCTGTTCACCAAACATCTCCTGCAGGTGAGCCAACATTTGGCGAGCAGTCCCGATATCTTCATGTTGGCGCTGGAGCTCATCAGACATCGAGCCCAACATGTAATATCTGGCCTTATTATCTTCGTCTATCCATTTTTTTCCAGAGACGCTCTCTGTTCAAGTGGATGGACGGGCTGGTAAGGTGGGAGGGTCCTGGTCCAAAACATGGGTTAACTTCTCTGAACCCAAAATAATTTTGTAGTTCCTGAGCCAATCTTTATAATTGGGTCCAGTCAGTCTATGTGTGTCCAGGATACGTGCCAATGGGTTGGACGCAGACATTTTCCTATAGAGAGTCAAAGATTCTAGTTAGATACTGTAATTTTGACTTGACCAATTTATTTAGGGATTTTATTTTTAAACAAATTAGCTCCCACTATTTTCTCGGATCCCTACACTCCCTCTGTAGAGATGCAAAAATCTCCATGATTAATGATTTCTAGTGGGTGGTGCGGTCTCACCAACTGACTCATCACCTCACCTAACAGTTATTGGTGATGGGTTAGCCAATGAGTGAACAACTCTTGTTCAATGATTCTCTAATCATGGTGCACCCAAACTTGGTCTCTAATTCATGAATCTCACCGTATCCGGAATATTGATCCACTCCTTAGTTAAGTCAGACCCACCATTTGCATAGACTGGGATTCCTAATTGAGTCTCTCACCGTATCCAAAATATTGAGCCCAACTCATCCTCCAGCCCATAGCATCCAATGCCTAATAGACATGGTTGCATCTTCCCGGTGCAACTGAGCCACTGTATCCAGCCGAGAACAATCAACCCCGGGAAGGGCCCGCACATCTACAATGGTGGAAGACCTCAGACTTAATCTTTTCTTAGGGAGAATTGATTCAGGTCTCATTAAACTAGACTTGGCTCATAGTCATAACAATTATGACTAACCTAGTGGCATGGGTTAGCTCGGATTATTGACCACCTCAGATCAGAACTGTGTCAACAGATATGGCCAGGTAAGTGAGACCGGTGGAAGGAATATGCCATTAACTCGTACAAGAATGCATTCAGGTCGAGTAGCTTCCAATTAAAAAACCAGTCGGTCGTATGTGCCAAACTTACCTTAGACACCAAATTGTTGAGCCAGAACCAATTGGGTTAGCCTACAATCCAGACTCTAACCTCTGAGCCTAATTAGGTCTTGCTTGATCGTGACTGACTCGATCTTGACCCAGACTTAATCCTATTAGGCTGGTCAATTTAAGCATTGTTGATCCCATCTAACCAACTCTTGATTCGGTTTGATCAACCGCTTAGACCTAATTGAGCTACCCAAGCCCGAACCCAGTATTATGAATATGTCTTAGATCTGAAATTCTCAATTTTAGACCTAATTAATATTCCATAATCTTAATTCTTAATTAAGTAGGGTTCATAAACAAAATATGCACAATAAATCCTAGGGTTTCAGGATCTAGGGTTTTGCAGAAAGTAAGTTTTGGGTTTCTGATTAAGGACGAACACGCGCAGCACCCCTACACATCATAAGAACACCCCATCGAATGGGAAGGAGAGGGCCTTTAAACCCTTCTTCATTCTTATGACCGGACGGCCAAGAGGAACGCCTTAATCAGGAACATGCAATACTACAAAATAGTTATAGATCTATATCATATATCTCATATACAAATTAGATCTAATCATGGCATATTTTGCATACATCTCATGTATCGAATCATGCATGTTTTTCAGATCTAAATTATCTCATAATAATCTAAAAAATTAGATTTAAATTGATCTAATCAAAATAAATTCTAATCTAGACAATAATTATGTAGAACTATTCTACAACTAGTCTAGACATGCATCAATCATATCTCATATGATATTTAAAATTAAATAATTTTATTTTGCTATTTTTTAGATGTTATTATAACACTTATAATATCAAAAAATAGTAAATAAATAGATCTAAAATATGATTTAATCAAGATTAAAAATCAAAACATGCAAGACTATTCTATAGAACTATTCTATTTCTAGAACTAGTCATGCATATCTTCTAATCTTAGATCCAAATCATTTAATTTTAATTTTTTTTCTGATTTTAGATCTGATCACATCTCATGTGACATCTAAATCATTATTTTTAATTAAAATAAATTTAAAATCAGATCTAAATAAATTTTAGAACCTTGGCTCTGATACCAGTTGAAGGGAAATCCTGATTTTCGGTCCAGGTTCGTTCAGATCTGATCAGATCAAGAGATATATTTCAAAAATTTTTTCTTTGATCTAATCAGATTTGAGATATTTTAGATCTAATTCTTATTATTTAATAAAATAAAAAATTAAGATAAATTAAATCAAATTTAATTTACCTTGATTGGGTAATCCTATTACCCTGTTGATGATCCTGTTTGCAGCGGAAGGTTCTGGATCTAGCCACGCAAGTGCCTGGCCTCTACCGGTATCCACTCAGGCTGGATCTAGAGATCCTCTTCTTCTCTATCATCCTCCAAAAATTAGATCTGGATCTGATCTGGAGGATCTTCAAAACTCTTTTGAAGATCAGCAGTTCGTCTCCTTTGCAGCAGCGCAGCCTTCTAGCTTTTGATCGCCTTTCTCTTGATCTGGAATCGCACCAACCAAGTCCCAAAACTCCTTTTGGGCATGTGGAGAGAGGAGAGAGAGGATGGAATTTGGCATGGAGGAGGGAGAGAGAGGCAGCCTTGGGGCATGGCTGGAGAAAGCTCTTATTAAAGTTGGGCGCAGGTAGGGTCTTATTTATAGACTAGCGTGATCCAAACTCCTCTTCTTCCCAACCAATCACAACCCTTTGTGAAATCAGATCTAAATCTGATTGGTGGAATAGAATAGATTCCTTAGATGGAGCCCTGGATTCCTCCTTAGAGGGTGCCTTAAGACCAGTCAAAGTCTTGGTTCTTAGGAGAACTCTAATTGGAATCCAAAAAGGAGATGGAGTCCTTGTCCAACAAGGGACTCCTAGGCGCCTCCCTTGGGCACACGCCTAGGGTGGCGTGCGCCCTCCTCCTTGCCAGGTTCTGGCAGGGGGACAAGCCCCCACCAGCTCTCCATGTAATAAGTGCATGACACATGGTCAAAGAATGTCCAACGTTTGACCAGTCAAAGGTCAGACTTTTGACCAAAGTCAAAGAACAAGAAATGGCAGGTGACCAAAAATGGCAGGTGGTAATTTATGTCTTACAAATAAGACAACCTTTTCTGACTTGGACAACCTCCAGTCAGACCATATGAAGGCCTCTGATTGAGCACAAACTCCTTTGGCTCAGTCAGGACAACTTATTTATGATAGTAAAAGAAGAACGTTAGGTTCAATCGAGTGCTAGCACGATTTCCTTGAACCTAATTGAATCTCATTCAGATCAATTGAACTAGATCAGTTCAATTGATGATCACCAGATTCAAACCCTTGTTTGTGTGACCCAGTTAGGTTCAGTTCTGTATGGTAATGGGATATGTCATGATCTCTATCATCGACATCATCGAAACTCCTTTCGATGGATCAGAACTCTTCTGATTCGAACAGCTAGAATGATCGATCATCTAAATCATTCTAATTGCTCCCAAAATCCACCAGTGACACCTAGCAGTATATGGTGGCAACCCATCAGAGCTGAATGCGAACCTCTTGGTGCAGCTACCTGTGTGATTAAGTTCTTCTATCTTGAGCCCCGATCAGATTAGGGTTAAGGTGAACTCGTCAAACCCTAGTCTCTGTCATATGATGTAATCATTCGATTCAAGTCCAATGTGAAAATCTAAATAGAAACTCTTTCTATTATTTCACTCTGCCATGGCCATGGGCTTCTGGACTTGATTCTCATGATCATCATAGGGCTGCTCCTCTACCACCGAGGTAGATAGATTCCATCTTGATGCAATCCAGTTCCTACAATGAACATGCTATAGCCAACATACACCTCAGGGTTCCATATGGCTAGGAGACCGAGTAATGGTGTAGTCAAACTATAACACCCTCAAGGTGAACTGCCGATGCACCTCAGGTCAAAGAACCAGACACACTACTGCAGCATCGAGTCAGTCATTGACGAGAAGGTAGACTTCCTAATGACTACTCGAGGTGGTCACGCTCAGTGCCCTCGTTCTCTAACGAGTACCTGTACTCTCGCTCCGGTGTCTCCACACCGTAGACTCAAGACTCATCTACTAAAGAGAAGCGATTGTACACCAACCTTTCGGATCAATCACCATCCTCGTGATGATCCTATGGTCGGAGCATTTTATGAGTTAATAATGATTATTCATGTCTTAAATTTTCAACTCTTGAAAATATGAATTATCATTACCATTAACTCAAAGGATGTATCACAGACACTAAATACACATATGTGATAGAAAATAACCCATTTTATTGATTTATAGTCAAAATTATAATTTTGCCCCTAGAAGTGTATTACAAGTGTCAGCCAATTCTGGCTTCTAGGGCATATATCTAACAAAGAGCCCTCATCTACATGGCAGAAAGACAAGATTAGATAGAGGAGGGGAGGTCATTCAAGGCCATCCAGTCTACCATATAAGAATAGGGAGACTCACCTAATTTCAATGAAACCTCGTTTTTAATAGAGGAGGAAGAGGTCATTCAATGGTCCATCTGTGCCTCTATTGCCATGTTAGGAACAGGAGGAGAATCTCGTCCTAACATGAGCAAGTCGAAGACCTTCGATTATTTAAGATAGGAGAGGGGAGAGATCCATTCAATGGCCCATCTGTGCTCCTATTGTCATGTTAGGAATAGGAGGAGAACCTCATCCTAACATGAGCAAGTCAAAAATCTCTGGTTATTTAAGATAGGAGGAGGGGAGAGGCCCATTCAATGGTCCATCAGTGCCCCTAATGCCATGTTAGGAACAGGAGGAGAACCTCGTCCTAACATGAGCAAGTCGAAGATCTTCTGATTATTTAAGACAGGAGGGGAGAGGCCCATACAATGATCCTATTGTGTCCCTATAGCCTGTTAGGAACAGGAGGAGAACCTCATCCTAACATGAGCAAAGTCGAAGGCCTCGTTCATTTTAGATGAGGTGAGAAGAGAGGCCTCGACAATGGCCCTAATGTGCCCCTACCGCCCGTTAGAAATGAAAGGAGAATCTTATCCTAACATGAGCAAGTCGAAGACCTCTAGTTATTTAAGACAGGAGGAGGAAAGAGGCCCATTCAATGGCCCATCTGTGCCCCTATTTTCATATTAGGAATAGGAGGAGAACCTCATCCTAACATGAGCAAGTTGAAGACCTCCAATTATTTAAGATAAGAGGAGGGGAGAGGCCCATTCAATGACCCATCTGTGCTCCTACTGTCATGTTAGGAATAGGAAGAGAACCTGATCCTAACATGAGCAAGTCAAAGACCTCTGATTATTTAAGACAGCAGGAGGAGAGAGGCCCATTCAACAGCCCATCTATGCTCCTATTGCCATATTAGGAACAGGAGGAGAACCTCATCCTAACATGAGTAAGTCGAAGACCTTCGATTATTTAAGACAAGAGGAGGGGAGAGGCCCATTCAACGATCCATTTATGCCCCTAGTGCCATGTTAGGAATAGGAGGAGAACCTCGTCCTAACATGAGCAAGTCGAAGACCTCTAGTTATTTAAGATAGGTAGAGGGGAAAGGCCCATACAACGGCCCTATTATGCCCCTACAGCCCGTTAGGAATAGGAAGAGAACCTCGTCCTAACGTGAGCAAAGTCGAAGGCCTCGTTCATTTTAGACGAGGTGAGAAGAGAGGCACCGACAATGGTCTTAATGTGCCCCTACCATCTATTAGGAATGGGAGGAGAACCTCATCCTAATATGAGCAAAAGTCAAAACCTCATAGGCTAAAGACATGGAGAAGAAAGAAGCTCGATGGAGAATCCTAACAAGTATTTTTTCATGATGACCTGACTACGTCAAACGTGAAAGGTAGAACCTTATCCTGGTTTGCAAGAGAGATCCTAGTTTGATGTCCACAACAAGCCCGACATCCACAACGAGCTCGACGTTCGCAATAAGCAATAAGCATGGGAACCTAGGACCGAAACTCTCTCTCGAGCTTCAACCTCAATAGGAGATAAGATCTTCTTCAACCTCGGTTGGAGATAAGATCTCCTCCAAGCTTCAACTTCAATCAAAGATAAGATCTCCCCTGAGCTCCAACTTCAATAGGAGATAAGATCTCCTTCAACCTCGGTTGGAGATAAGATCTCCTCTGAGCTTCAAATTCAACAAGAGATAACATCTCTTTCAACCTCGATCGGAGATAAGATCTTTCCTGACCTTCAACTTCAACAGAAGATAAAATCTTCTTCAACCTCGGTCGGAGATAAGATCTCCTTCGACCTTCAACTTCAACAGGAGATAAGATCTCCTTCAACCTCGATTGGAGATAAGATCTCCTCCAACCTTTAACCTCAACAAGTGATAAGATGTCCTTCAACCTCAATCGGAGATAAGATCTCCCCCGAGCTTCAATCTCAATAGGAGATAAAATCTTGTTTAACCTCGACTGGAGATAAGATCTCCTTCAAGCTTCAACTTCAATCAAAGATAAAATCTCTTCCGAGCTTCAATCTCAATGGTTGTAGAGCCCAAAAAAGAACTTTGACTATCATCTTTTTTGTACTCCCTTCATTCAAATTTTGAACTCGAAAGTAGGGAGACTATTGTTGGGGATAAACTTCGCCCCTACCAAGTTCTGTCTGATGCTTAGCCTAATGTAACTGATAATCACAGAAGAGCTTCAATTGAGAGTTCTTCCTCCAGTGGTCGAACTCCTTCCGAACTCCTCTAGCGGTCGAACCCCTTTCGAACTCCTTCTAGACTCCTCCAGCGGTCGAACCCCTTTCGAACTTCTCCATCAATCGGACTCCTTCTGAACTTTCCCATCAGTCGAACTTCTCTCAAACTTCTCCATCAATTGGACTCCTTCTGGACTTCTCCATTAGTCGAACTCCTTTCAAACTTCTCCTTCGGTCAGACTTCTCCATCAGTCGGACTCCTTCCAGACTTCTCCTCTAGTCAGATTCCTCCAGGAGTCAAACTCCTTCCGAACTTCTCCTTCAGTCAAATTCCTCCAGCAGTCGAACTCCTTTCGAACTTCTCCTTCAATCAAATTTCTCTAGGAGCTGAACTCCTTTCAGACTTCTCTTTCAGTCAGATTCCTCCAATAATCGAACTCCTTTCAAACTTCTCCTTCAGTCAAATTCCTCCAGCAGCCGAACTCCTTCCGAACTCCTCCTTCACTCAGATTCCTCTAGGAGCTGAACTTCTTTTGGACTTCTCCTTCAACCAAATTCCTTCAGGAGCCAAACTCTTTCAGAACTTCTCCTTTAGTCAAATTTCTCCACCAATCAGACTCCTTCTGGACTTCTCCATCAGTCAAACTTCATCCGAATTTCTTTAGTAGATTACTTCCAGATTTCAAATAAAATTCCTCTTAGATGATTCCCTCTAGTTCTATTCTCTTTAGGAGTTTGAACTCTACTGAAATTGATGTATGTCAAAGCTCTTCACCAACCAATGCCTGCTTCCTTCGAACTTTGACTATTAAATCTCAATGAATGGGCACATCACGATAACAGACACCTCTCTCCATAACAAACTTCACGTGGCTCCAAGCGGTCCATTACCGAACGATTATGACTGTCACTATCAGTCTGCTATAGACGGCCCCAAGCGGCCCGCTATCGGATGGTTATGGCTGTCACTATCAGTCTACTACAGGCAGCCCCAAGCGCCCCACTACCGAATGATTATGACCATCACTATCGGTCTGCTACAGACTTCATCGATAAAAAAAGATCTTTCAGATACGATTTCTCTAAGCTCTCTTCTCCTTATCAAAATTTTGTTGAATTCTTGCTTGAGCACTCCATTTCTGTTGGTCAGAAGAGCTGACTTGATCGTCGGAGGGTTCTGCCAGAGCCACCACCACTGACTCTGGATGGAACTTTGTTTTGCAAATCACCGACGGCGACCTCTTCTTCCTCAACTCCAGCTTGATCCGACATCAATCAGATTCTGCACCAATAAATTCTAATCACTTTTAGTTTATAATTTAAATGCAATTAACATGATCTCTATGGATTCGACCCTGATTTACCCTATCTATATAGTTTGAGTTAGGTTTTATTTTTAACTATCGATGATAGCGATCACCAACCTTTGACCCTGGTGTGCGACAAAAAAAGGCAGGTGACCAAAAATGGTAGGTGGCTGAAAATGGCAAATGTTGTCCTAAAATCACTGATAAATTAAGACAACCCTATTCTGAGCTGGATAAGCTTCAGTCAGAGTTTCAGTTGAGACAAACTAGAAAGGCTACAATAGGAGAATGTTAGGTTCAATCATGTGCTAGAATGATTTTTCTGAACCTAATCGAATCTAATCCAAATTAATCGAACTGATTTGGTCCAATTGATCACAACCAGACTCAAACCCTTGTATGTGTGACCTAGTTAGGTTCAATTCCATATGGTAAAGAGATATGTCATGATCTCTATCTTCGATATCATCAAAATATCTTTCGATGGATCAGAACTTTTTTGATTCATATAATTAGAATGATCGATCATCAAGATCATTCTAATTGCTTCCAAAATCTACCAGTGACACCTAGTAGCATATGGTGACAATCCATCAGAACGAAAAGTGATTCACTCGGTGAAACTACCTGTATGAATTGATTCTACTATCATGAGTCATGATAGGATTAGGGTTTAAGGTGAACTCATCAAAACCCAACATTCGTCATATAAATGAATCATGCGATTTGAGTCCGATGTGAAATCCTAATAAAGAACTCTTTTCTATTTTATCACATTGCCATGGCCATGGGCTTAAGAGCTCAATCTCATGATCATCATAGGACTACTCTTCCACGACCAAGGTTGATAGATCCTATCTGGGTGCAATCCAATTCCTACAATCAACATGCTATAGCCAACATATACCTCAGGGTACCGAATGGCTTGGAGACTGAATTATGGTGTAGTCAAACTATAACACACTTAAGGTGAACTGCCAATGCACCTCAGGTCAAAGAGCCTAACACACAACTGTAGTATCGAGCCAATCATCGACCAGAAGGTAGATTTTCTTATGACTGCTCGATGTGGTCATGCTTAGTGCCTTCGTTCTCTAACAAGTACCTATACTCTCGCTCTGGTGTCTCCACATCATAGATACAAGACTCATCTATCCTAAGAAAATGATCATACACTAACCTTCCAGATCGATCACCATCCTCATGACAATCCTACGATCGAAATCAGTTTATGAGTTAATTATGAAAATTTATGTCTTAAATTTTCAACTCTTAAAAATATGAATTGTCATTATCATTAACTCAAAGGATGTTTCACAGACACTTTTAAATACACACTATGATAGAAAAATAACCCTTTTATTAATTTTTAATTAAAATTATAAAATTATCCTTAGAAGTATAATACAAGTATCAGCCAATCTGGCTTTTAAGACACACATCTAACACTATGGCACATATCTAACAAACTTCCACTTGACCTAAAGCCAATTGGTAACAAATCTAAGTCCCACCTTCTCAAGGTTTGCTTGGATCTTTTATGGGCCTAAAAGCTTCGTCAATGGGTCAGCTGTATGGTCTATGAAGTTGACTCTTTTAACCTCGACGTGTTTCTTCTCGAGGTAATCATAGATGAGGTGAAACCATCTTCTTGAAATTCTTCCAACTTACAGTACCACCATTGCACAGGAACAAACTTTTAGATGTCGACTTTTGATCATCTATGTCAGATACAAAGTTTGAGTCCGCATACTCTTGGACCTAGAGTTCACCATCCTGAACCTCTTCAGCACTTCCTTTATGTGTGAGATCCAGCATTCTCTTTAGTCTATCCCTATGGACCTTAAAAGCCCAAACGAAGGATGCCTTACCTAGGCCTTTCATTGAAAATTTCTTAGATAACCATACTTCGATCGATGTAAGCATGAGAATATCATTCTCAATCAGGAGGATGTCATCCACGTACAACACGAGGAAGATAATAGCACTCCCACTAACCACCTTGAACACACATGGTTTCTTCTCATTCTTGATGAAACCAAATGATTTGATTACATCATTGAACCGAGTTTTTCAACTCCAAGATACTTGCTTAAGTCTATAAATTGACCTTTGTTGCTTGTAAACCTTTGTGATCACCATCACTTGGATATGAAATCAAGCAGCTGTTCTATATAGATATCTTCCTTAGGATATCCATTTATGTACTCCATTTTTCATGTCCATCTGCCATATTTCATAATCGAAATATGTTGCAATGGCAAGCAATATGCAGATGGACGGCCATTGGCGAGAAGGTATCATGATACCCTTTCACTACTAGCCTAGCCTTGAATGTCTCCACATTCTCATCTGCACCTATCTTTCTCTTGAAGATCCATTTACACCCAATAGGTATTATACCTTCAGGTGGATCTACCAAGATCTAGATTTGGTTCGAGCACATCGAGTCAATCTTTGACTTCATTGCCTCTTGTCATTTCTTGAAGTCGATATCTGATATCGCCTCATCATAGGTTCTAAGATCATCATCATAAACCCCATTTTTCATGAGGAACATTTCTCTACATCCTGTGAAATAGTACTTAAGTACCATTAGGAGGATGGTGAAGGAAAATCTAATTTTCCGCTACATGATCGTTCAAATCCAATCAAATCTAAAAGAATTTTTTTAAAAAAAATTCTAACAAAACTAATCAAATCTGAGACATCTCAAATCTAATCCTATAGATTTGATATTAAAATTAAAATAAAAATTTAATTTAATTTAATTTAAGTACCTGTTCGGGTAATCAAATTATCCTACGATGATCCTGATCATTCCTGAGATTCTAGAATGAGCCATGCATGCGCCTGACCTCTACCAGTATCCACTCAGGTAGGATCTAGATGTCTTCTCCTCATGAATTTTTTTGCAAAAAATTAGATCCAAATCTGATCTATAAGTTCTTCAAAATAATTTCTAAAGGCAGTGCATTCATCTCATGAATACCGTCATGTAGAACCTGAATCTTGCAACAAAATACTTGGACCTTCTTCTCTAATTTGTGCCTAACTTTTTAGGCATGTAGAAGAGAGGGAAAGAGAGGATAAAGGGGGTGTGGGATATCAGAGGGATGGCTCCTTTGGGCATGAAAAATAATTGTTACATGAAAACACAATGGCGTGAGAAGGGGTTTTAAACCTTATGCGCCATCTATAGTCCCTCTTTGATCAAATAACTTATTATTTGATCAAAGGGACATCAAGAAATATTCTCCACATCAAAATACCTGATCCTATCTAGTTTTTATGCCAAAAAGGAATCAAATAGGGGGCAGCATGAGTAGATAAGGAAGAGTCCATTGTGCCTAGGACTCTTTCCTCAAGAGTTTGATCCAAATCAAACTTTGTCATAACTCAGTCTAGGCATCTCCAAAAATCATGAAATTTGGCACACCCAAACAATAACTTGAGCCCTATCACATATCCAAAAATTAGAGCAAAAAGATTTCCATAGAATTTTATAGAAGCCTCTGATTAAGTATCCCTTAATTCTCTCAATTAGGTCAACTTTTGACCTTAGTCCAATTGCACTAGGTATATATTTAATTTCTATAATTAATTTGACTTGGACAGGTTCCACTCAAATGCAAATAAACTCATTCAAGATACAAAAATAAGTCAAATCAAATTTAACTCAGTTGCGATGAATCAGAAAGATTACAAAATGAGAAAGTTAGGCTCAATCGTGTGCTAGCATAATTATCTTGAACCTGATTGGATCTAATCCAAATCAATCAAACTGGGTTAGCTCAATTGATGACATCCAAATCCAAAACCTTTTTTGTATAAACCAGTTAGATTTAGTTTTGTATGGTAATAAGATATATCATGATCTCCATCATTGACATCATCAAAACATCTTTTGATGGAATAGAACTTTTTTTATTCATACAATTTGGATGATCGATCATCAAAATCATTCTAATTGCTCCCAAAATCCATCAGTGACACCTAGCAGTATATGGTGGCAACCCATCAGAACTAAAAATGAATCTCTCGGTGCTGCTACATGTGTGATTGGGTTCTTCTATCTTGAGCCCCGACATGATTAATGTTAAGGTGAACTCGTCAAACCCAACATCTGTCATGTGAATTAATCATTCGATTCGAGTCCAATGTAAAATCCTAATAGAAACTCATTCTATCATTTTCACACTATCATGGCCATGGGATTATGGACTCGATTCTCATGATCATTATAGGGTTACTCCTCATCTACCAAGGTAGATAGATCCCCTATTGGTGCAATCCAATTCCTATAATAAACATACTATAGCCAACATATACCTTAGGATTTCGAATGGCTAGGAGACCGAGTTATGGTGTAGTCAAACTATAGCACCCTCAAGGTGAATTGCTTGATGCACCTCAGGTCAAAGAGCTAGACACACTACTATAGCATCAAGCCAGTCATCGATGAGTAGGTAGACTTCCTTATGACTGCTCGACATGATCACATTCAGTACCCTCATTCTCTAACGAGTATCTATACTCTCGCTCCGGTGTCTCCACACCATAGACTCAAGACTCATCTACCTAAGAAAGCAATCATATACCAACCTTCTGGATCGATCACCATCCTCGTGATGATCCTACGGTCGAAAGCAGTTTATGAGTTAATTATGAAAATTCATATCTTAAATTTTCAACTCTTGAAAATATGAATTATCATTACCATTAACTCAAAGGATGTATCATAAACATTTTAGTTATATACCATGATAGAAAATAATCCTTTTATTAATTTATAGTCAAAATTATAAAATTATCCTTAAAAGTGTATTACAAGTGTCAGCCAATCTGGCTTTTAGGACACACATCTAACAAAGTCCCACTTGATCTAAAGCCAATTGGCTACAAATCTAAATCCCATCTTCTCAAGATGGGCTTCGATCTTCTGCTGAACTAAAGGCTTCATCAGTTGATTTGTTGCATTATCTACGAAATCGACTATCTTGACCTCGACGTAACCCTTCTCGAGATAATCATGAACAAGGTGGAATCGCTGCTCGATATGCTTAGATTTTTGGTGAGACCTTGGCTCCTTAGCTAAGGCTATGGCACCATTGTTGTTGTAGTACAAAGGGATGCAATCTGATGGCATCACTCCAAGCTCTACGACGATCTTCTTGTACCGAAATGCCTCCTTCACAGCTATCGATGTAGTGATGTACTCTACTTTCATAGTAGAATCTGCTATCACGGTCTGTTTGAAACTCTTCCAACTGACAGCACTACCATTACACACAAATAGACTACCAGATGTCAACTTTTGATCATCTTTGTCAGACATAAAGTCTGAGCCTTTATACCCTTGGACCTAGAGTTCTCCATTACCAAAGACCAAGAACACATCCTTAGTCCTTCTCAAGTACTTAGGGATATATTTTACAGAAGTCCAGTGATCTTCTCCTGGATTCGACTGATACCTACTCGTGACACTCACAGCATGAGCGATATCAGGTCGTGTATATAGCATGGCATATATGAGGCTCCTTATTGCCGAAGCATAAGGAATCTTGCTTATGCATTCAATCTCCTCAAGTGCGCTAGGACACATCTTCTTGGAGAGACGAATGCCATGTCTGAAGGGTACCAATCCCCTCTTGGAGTTTTCTATACTGAATTTCTTCAGCACCTCCTCTATGTACATCTTCTATGAGAGACCCAGCATCCTATTTGGTCTATCCCTATAGACCATAATTTTTAGAATAAAGGATATCTCTCCTAGGTCTTTCATAGAAAATTTTTTAGACAACCACATTTTGACTATAGTTAACATGAGAATATCATTCCCAATAAGGAGGATGCCATCCACGTATAGCATGAGGAAGGCAACAGCGCTCCTACTTACCTTTATGAATACACACATTCCTCCTCGTTCTTGATGAATCTAAATGATTT
Organism: Cocos nucifera; assembly: GCA_006176705.1. NCBI lineage: Eukaryota > Viridiplantae > Streptophyta > Magnoliopsida > Arecales > Arecaceae > Cocos > Cocos nucifera. The sequence goes on along the minus strand of QRFJ01006373.1, from coordinate 51,705 downwards.
GATCACATCATTGAAATGAGCATTCCAGCTTCGAGATGCTTGCTTAAGTCTATATATGAACCTTTGCAGCTTGCAGACCTTGTGATCAGCATCACTGGATGTGAAACTTAGCGGCTATTCCATATAGATATCTTCCTTAAGATATCTATTTAAGAATGCCATTTTCACATCCATCTATCATATTTCATAATTGAAATAGGTTGCAACAGCAAACAATGTGCGAATGAATTTTAGCATAGCTACTGGTGAGAAGGTATTCTGATAGTCAATGCCTTCGCGCTGACTATACCCTTTCGCCACTAACCTAGCCTTGAATGTCTCCACATTCCCATCTGCACCTATCTTTCTCTTGTATATCCATTTACGCCCAATAGGTACTATACCTTCAGGTGGATCTACTAAGATCCTGACTTGGTTTAAGTATATTAAGTTAATCTCTGACTTCATTGCCTCTAACCATTTCTCAGAGTCGATATTTGATATCACCACATCATAGTTTTTAGGATCATCACCATGAACCCTATTTTTCATGAGGAACATTTCTTATACATCCTCTAAAATAGTACCTAAGTACTTTTTAAGAGGACAAAAAATTCTACTTGACCTATGAGGTGGAAGAACTTGTGTTTGGACTGGCTCAATCTGATTGGGTTCCATAGGTTTCTTAGCTCATTGCTCTTGGGAGACTTTCTCTTTGAGCCTAATATGCCTTCCAATGACACCATCTTAAATAAACTATTTTTTAAGGAAGATGACATGTTGACTCGCAATCGCATTATGGTCTTCCAGAAGATAGAAATAATATCCTAATGACTCTTTAGGATATCCTATAAAATGAGCTCTAAAGGACCTAGTCTCTAACTTGTCCACCTGTTGTCTCTTGACATGGGTTGGACAGCCCCAAATTCTGAGGTGACTAAGACTTGGTTTCTTACTATGCCATATCTCATGCAGTATAGTAGGAACAATTTTAGAGAAAACTCTATTCAGTAAATATATAGCAATCATTAGACTATGTTCCCAAAGAAACTCAGGAATGTCTATGAAGCTCATCATGGATTGGACCATATCTAGTAGGGTCTGGTTTCTCTATTCTGAAACTCCATTGAGTTGAGGTATTCCAGATGGAGTCCATTGTGAGACTATGCCATTATCATTAAGATAGTCTAAAAATTTTTGACTAAGGTATTCTTCTTCTCGATCTGATCGAAGAATCTTAATGAGATTTTCAGTTTGCTTTTCTACTTCATGTCTAAATTCTTTGAACTTTTCAAAGGCTTCAGACTTGTGTTGCATCAGATACACAAACCCGTACCAAGATAAATCATCGATAAAAGTGATGAAGTAGACATAGTTGCCTCTAGCCAACACATCAAATGGGCCACACACATCAGTATGTACTAGGGCAAGTAGGTCTGTGGCCTTTTTTCCATGTCTTACAAAAGTGAGCTTGGTCATTTTACCATGAAGGCATGATTCATAAATTAGATATGACTCAAAAGTCAATGAACTCAATAGCCCAGATTTCTCCAATTTGTTAACCTTATCTTTTGCTATATGACCTAGCCTAAGGTGCCATAGATATCTATCATTTAGACTATCCCTAGGTTGCTTTGATTCTATGGCATTCACATTTTGCTCGATATTGAAGACAGAAACATCAATATATAATTGATAGAGACATTTATAAGGAAACCACTTGCAATTTTAGTTCTTTCATAAAGAATATTACAATGGCCCTTAAGAAAACTAATTACATAGCCTTTCTGTGCTAAAGATGAAATAGAAATCAAATTTTTTCTTACTGCAGGCATATAAAAATAGTCTTTAAGAACTAAATCTAATCCTGACGATAGTCGAAGAGGATAGATTCCTACAGCCATAGCAGCAACTCTTGCTCCATTTCTGATATGTAGGATCATCTCACTATCCCTCAGCCTCCTACTCTCCTCAAGACCCTACATGAAAGTGCACAAATGAGCACTAGAACCAGAGTTAAGCACCCAACTAGATGTAGAAGAAATCGTAAGGTTAGATTCTATAATGAGCATACCTGCAGAAAGCCCTGCTTCCTTCCTATTCTTCAGGCTAGCCAAGTATAAAGGGCAGTTCCGCTTTCAATGGCCATCAGTGTTGCAATGAAAATATTTTTCTTTGTTAGTGGCCTTCTTCTTCGGCTCTGCCTTCTTCTTCTTCCCACCTTCCATCTTCTACTTCTTTGTGGTCTTCTTCTTCTTTTCAAAAGACTTTCTCTTGAAAGATGTTCGCTCCACAGCACGTACTGAGCCTTTAGAACCTTTCATGGAAAGCTCAATAATAACCAATATGTTCATAAGTTCAACCGAGGTATTTTGAAGTTTATGCATATGGTAGTTCATGATGAATTATCCATACACATCAGTCAAGCACTGCAAAATTATATCAATCTACAGATCCTAATCTAACTTGACACCGAGCTTTTCGAGCTCTTCTAAGTCCTTGATCATCATCAGATAATAATCTTGGACACACTATCCATCACACATCTGTGCCTTAAAAAGTCTTCTAGTGACTAGATATTTGACTGTGCAACTCTGTTCACCAAACAACTCTTGCAGGTGAGTCAACATTTTGTAGCAATTCTTTCTGTCTTCATGTTGGCGCTAGAGCTCATCAGACATCAAGCCCAATATATAATTCCTGGTTTTATTATCATCATCTATCCACTTCTTCAGAGATGCTCTCTGATCAGTGGATAGATGGGCTGGTAAAGTTGAAGGATCTTGATCCAATACATGAGTCAACTTCTCAAAACCCAAAATAATTTTGAAGTTTTGGAGCCAATCCTTGTAGTTGCATCCGATTAGTCTATGGGTGTCTAGTATATGGGCTAGTAGATTGGATGCAGACATTTTTCTATAGAGAGTCAAAGTTTCTAGTTAGATTTTGTAATTAGACTTAACCAATTTGCTTAGTATTGGAGTTAAACCTGCTCTTGCCGAAGTTTAGCCTGGTGGCTGGCTCCTATCGAACCCCTTCCGGATGAGCTTGAACAATGAAAGCAATCGCCCAAGTAGTTGACCAAGTATTCGATCCCTGCATAGCTTAGCCTAACCAATCCTGAAGCCGATAGAACTTCTTTCTAATCAGACCTCCTTCAAGCCAAATTTCACTATTACAGGCTGGATCTCATAGCAAAAGGGATAGGATGGCAGAACTTCTCCTTAAATGAATTTCTATGCCTTGCCGAGAGTGGCAGATCTCAACTTTATTATGATTAAAATATCGAATGTGCAAGAAGGAATGGGAAAAAGGACCTCGTCTTCGGACTATTTATACAAGTCACCCTAAAGTCCCTACCTTCTAACCAAATTCCTCTCAATCACCAATAGGCTCCTTCCGGCCGAATTTCTCTCAATCACCAATAGGCTCCATCCGACTGAATTTCTCTTAGTCGCCAATAGGCTCTTTTTGGCCGAATTCCTCTTAATCGCCAACATGCTCCTTCCAGCCAAATTCCTTCCAGTCGCCAAGCAAGCTCATTCCAATCAAACTCCTTCTAATTGCTAGAAGGACCTCGACGTACATCCAAGTTCGACCCTGAGCATAATGAATATCAATCAACATACTGACAACCTTGGAGACGTCCAAACCTCTCTCGAATTATTGAAATGTGAAGCTCCTCACTACCTACGGTTGATCTTCAACTATTAAATCTCGACAGACTGCCACATCACAACAACAAACTCCATCCTTCATAACAAACTCTACGTGGCCCCAAACGATCCACTACGAAGTAGTTATGGCTGTCATCATCAATTTGTTACAAGCTCCACCTATAAAAAGGGATCCTTCAAATATGTTTTCTCTCTAAGCTCTAAAATTCTTTGAGTGCTCCATTTTTGTGAATAGAGAACTGACTTGACTATCAGAGCATCTTGTCGAAGCCACCACACCTCTGGTTCAGGACTTATTTTGCAGGTCCCGGTGGTGACTTCTTCTTCTTCAACTCCAACATCTATAGTTTACTATACCAAAAAAATTGGCACTAGAGGAAGGGATTCAAGTTTCTTGTTCTAAAAGGAACGCTCAGCAGAGATTCCCCTTGTTCTTCAATGACTCTTCTTCTCTGACCAGCATAGCAAAGACGCTGCCCAAGAAGGCATCAACTCGATGGTCGACTACTTCTATGGCCAGATCTACCCACCCTAATCTTATCTCCAACATCCCAAACTCCACCGACAGTAATAATGGATATGGAGTAGTTCAACCTACTGATCTAATAGGTTAGAGGCCTCATCGAAGCAGTGCAGGCCATACAGTGACAGCAACCCTGGGCATCAGTTCAGTTGGAGTAAGCTTCACCGAAATTCTAGGATCCAATGTAGGGATGTTCCACCTAGGCAAGTCATCTATAACTTCTGGAAAGGGAAAGCAAAGGGTAGAGAGCCCCTACTCTGATCATGATTCTACTCCTGAAGGATCTCTACCTCCATTCTGCCAGAAGACCTTGAAGATCCATGATCAAGAAGACCTTCTGGATCAAAAGCTCCAGGAGATGAACCGATGAATAGAAAAACTCGCCATGCTCCCTCCACTCACGGTGATGATATCTGCACCGACCCTTCTCCCAGCAAATTATTCAGGAGTCGATCCAGCCAAACTTGAAGCTCCCTCAATTCGAGAGCTACGATGGGACCACTGATCTGATCGACCACCTGGAGGCCTTTTGGATCATGATGCTGCTCCATGATGCGCCATATGCCATCTTGTGCCGAGCTTTTCCATCCACTTTGAAGGAAGTAGTAAGAAATCGATACTCGACCCTTAAGCTGGGTATAATTTTTTCTTTTGATTAGATGAGCCATCAATTTGTGGCTCATTTTGTTATCCACCGACGTTCCAAGCAAGGTTCAAACTCCCTCATCAACATCAAGTAGAAGGAAGAAAAGTCAATCCGAGCTTACATCAGCCACTTCAATGCCGCTGCTTTAGATGTCCGAAATCTGAACCAATCTGTTGCTATGGCTGTGCTAAAGGACGATCTTCAAAAGAATGATTTGTTGTTCTTCTCGGAGAAGAAGTACCCAAAGAATTTTACTGATATGCTGGCTTGGGCTAATGATTACACCCAGATGAAAGAGGCCTTCAAGGCCTAGGATGATAAAGCTATAGGAGAGTTGTACACAAGCAAATCCGACAATCCCATAGCTAAAGAAAAGTCAAGTGAAGCTCGATCGCACTCCCAAACTTCCTCTAAGCATAAGTGAGCCCAGACTCCTCTCTAAGCTTGAAGACAATGAAGCCCTGATAGAAGGGCACAGAGGAATTCTCTCTCCAGAAGGTTTCATAACTATGCTCCCCTCAATACTCCGAAGATCCAAGTGCTGATGGAAATCAAGAAATAGCTGCATAGATCAAAAAGGATGCACACTCATCCTGGCAAGTGCAATCTTAACAAATACTACTTCTACCATTATGACCATAGTCATGATACTGAAGAGTGTATCCAGCTCCAAGCGAGATCGAGGAGCTCATTTGGCGGGGCCAGCTTGATCGATTCATTCAACATCGGGCTGAAGCAAGAGAAGATTGATTAAGTGCGCAGCCGCTGCTAGAACCACCAAGGAGAGTGGAGCAACAAGAAGATCAACTACCTCTCAGCATCATTAACACCATCTCTAGATGACTTCAATGGAAAGAATCTAGCAGATCAGTAGAGCCTATGAAGAGATAGAAGACTGAAGAACCCATAGCTTTCACTGAGGAAGATGCTCAAGGGATTCAATTCCCACATAATAATGTAGTTGTAGTGTTTTTGAATATTGCTAATTATGATGTACGCCGCATTCTTATTGATAATGGAAGCTCTATTGATGTCTTATTTTATGATGCTTTTCTCAAAATGTCTATACCAAATAATCAATTAAGACTAATGAACTCTCCATTGGTAGGCTTCACTAGCAATGTCATGCCAGTTGAAGGAATAATAATGTTAACTATGACTGCAAGGCAATACCTGAGGTAATCTAGGGCACAAGTATACTTTCTGATGGTGAAAGCTTCATCTGCTTATAATGCAATCCTTGGCTGACCTAGTTTGAATTTACTTCAGATAGTGGTGTCAACCTACTATCTGAAAATGAAGTTTCCAACAAGCTATGGGATTGGAGAGGTCAGAGGAGATCAAGCTCTGGTAAGATACTACTACTCCTTCGCTTTGCAAGAAGGCAGACAATCAGATCCTTATCCAGTTGATGGACTGGATGTCCATGACGACCTTATGGAGAAGTGGGGCGAGCCTATGGAAGACCTTATAGCCATTCCATTAAATGATGGGAATGCAGAACATACAGTATAGATCAGCTCTAATTTGGGAGAAAAGGTCTGAAGGTAGCTCGTCGCCCTCCTATAAAAGAATGTAGATGTCTTTGCTTGAGTTCTCGTAGAATTGATGCTGAAGTCATAGTACATCGTCTGGCTGTCGACCCTAAGTATCAACCTATGAAGGAAAACTTGCAGAGCTATGCATCAGAAAGGCAGAAGGCAATTGCAGAAGAAATTGATAATCCTCAAAACTAGATTCATTCGAAAAATCTCCTATCCAAACAAGGTTTCTAATATAGTCATTGTCAAAAAGGCGAATGGTAAATAGAGAATTTGCATAGACTTCAAAAAGTTGAATAAGGCCTATCCAAAAGATAGCTACCCCTTATCCAGGATCGACCAACTGGCGGATGCAACTTTAGGCCATAAGCTCCTCTCCTTCATGGATGCTTTCTCCGACTATAATTAAATCTGAATGGCACTAGAGGATGAGGAAAGAACTACTTTTATTACTAACCATGGTCTTTATTGTTATAGGGTTATGCCCTTTGGACTAAAAAATGCAGGTACGACCTATCAGCACTTGATAAATAAAATCTTCAAAGAGCAGATTGGCTGCAACATAGAGGTCTATGTACATGACATGCTTATAAAGAGTAGATCTTCAACCAATCATATTGCCAACCTTGAAGAGACCTTCAATGCTCTTCGAAAGTACAAGATGAAGCTGAATCCGACTAAGTGCACCTTCAGAGTAACTTCAGGAATGTTTCTAGGATTCATGGTGTGACGGTGCGGAATCAAAGCAAATCCAAAAAAGATCAAAGCCATTCAAGAAATAACTGCACCAAAATTAATAAAAAAAGTATAGCACCTAATAAGAAAGGTGGCAGCCCAGAATCGCTTTATTTTCGATCGAGCGATGCTTGCCCTTTTTCAAAGTGCTCAAATAGCCAAAGAACTTCTATTGGACCTCCAAATGTCAACCACCTCAACTCACCTTCCTTATTGGCCAAGCCCAAACCTGAAGAAGAATTATTTCTATACCTGACGATTGAAGGAAAATCCTGATTTCCTGGATCAAGTTCGTTCAGATCTAATCGGATCAAGAGATATATTTCAAAATTTTTTCACTTTAATCCAAATTAGATCTGGAATATTTTAGATCTAATTCTTATTATTCTAATAATAAAAATAAAATCTAGATAAATTAAATTAAATTTAATTTACCTTGATGTAGGATAATCCTATTATCCGTTGATGATCCTATAAGCAGCGGAAGGTTCTGGATCTAGCCACCTAAGTGCCTGGCCTCTACCGATATTCACTTGGGCTGGATCTAGAGATCCTCTTCTTCTCTATCACATCTTCAAAAATTAGATCTGAATCTAATTTGGAGGATCTTCAAAATAGCTTTCGAAGATCAGCAGTTGTCCGTTGCAGCAACGCAGCCTTCTAGCTTTCTGTCGCCTTTCTCTCGCCTAGATTGCACCAACTTAGATCCCAAACTTCTTTGGGCATGGAAAGGAGAGGGAGAAGATGGACTTGGCATGGAGGAGGAGGAGAGAGGCAGCCTTGGGGCATGGGAATTGTCTTCTTTCTTCGAGTTGGGTGCAGGGTCTTATTTATAGATTATGCATGATCCAACTCCTCTTCTTCCCAACCAATCACAACCCTTTGTGAAATCAGATATAAATCTGATTGGTGAGAATAGAGTCCCTTGGATTCATCCTTAGATGGTGCCTAAGATCAGTCAAAGTTGGTTCTTAGGAGGAGTTTAATCGGAATCCAAAAATGAGATGGAGTCCCTATCCAACAGGGACTCCTGGGTGCCTCAAACTTGGGCACACGCCACCCTTGGTGTGCGCCCTCCTCCTTGTCAGGTTCTGGCAGGGGGACAAGCCCCACCAGCTCTCCAATAAATGCATGACACATGGACGGAAGTCAAAGTATCAATGACTACTCGAGGTGGTCACGCTCAGTGTTCTCATTCTCTAACGAGTACCTATAATCTAGCTCTGGTGTCTCTACACTGTAGACTCAAGACTCATCTACTAAAGAGAAGTGATTGTACATCAACTTTTTGGATCAATCACCATCCTCGTGATGATCCTATGGTCGGGAGCATTTTATGAGTTAATAATGATTATTCATGTCTTAAATTTTCAACTCTTGAAAATATGAATTATTATTATTATTAACTCAAAGGATGTATCACAAACACTAAATACACATATGTGATAGAAAATAACCCATTTTATTGATTTTAGTCAAAATTATAATTTTGCCCCTAGAAGTGTATTACAAGTGTCAGCCAATTTTGGCTTCTAGAGAACATATATCTAATAATCTTCCACTTATCCTAAAGTTAATTGGCTATAAATCTAAGTCCCATCTTCTTAAAGTGGACTTCGATCTTCTGCTGGCCCAACGGCTTTGTAAGTGGGTCTGCCACATTATCTGTGGAGTCGACTCTCTTGACCACGACGTAATCCTTCTCGAGGTAATCGCAGATGAGGTGGTATCGCCGCTCAATGTGCTTAGATTTCTGATGGGGACCTCGGCTCCTTAGCAAGGGCTATGGCGCCATTATTATCGCAGTATAGAGGAATGGCATCTGATGGCACTTCGATTTCTACAGCAAACTTCTTGTACCAAAATGCTTCCTTCGTAGCCTCTGATGCAATGATATATTCTACTTCCATGGTGGAATCTGCTATCATAGTTTGCTTGGAACTCTTCCAGCTGACAGCACTACCATTGCATACAAATAGACTCCCAGATGTCGACTTTCGATCATCTACACCGGACATGAAATCCGAGTCTGTGTATCCTTGGACTTAGACTTCTCTGTTACCAAAGACCAACATCATATCCTTAGTTCTTCTTAAGTACTTAAGGATACATTTCACAGAAGTCCAGTGTTCTTCACCTAGATTTGACTGATATCTGCTTGTGACACTCACAGCATGGGCTATATCAGGTCGTGTACATAGCATGGCATACATGAGGCTCCCTATTGCAGAAGCATAAGGGATCTTGCTCATGCATTCTATTTCCTCAGGTGTGCTAGGGCACATCTTCTTGGAAAGATGAATACCATGTCTGAAGGGTATTAATCTCCTTTTAGAGTTTTCCATACTAAACCTCTTTAGTACTTTCTCTATGTACATCTTCTGTGAAAGTCCTAGCATCCTATTCGGTCTATCCCTATAGACCTTAATTCCTAGAATAAAGGATGCTTCACCTAGGTCTTTCATGGAGAATTCCTTGGACAACCATATTTTGACTGTCGTCAACATGGGAATATCATTTTCAATAAGGAGGATGTCATCCACGTACAATACGAGGAAGACAACAGCGCTCCCACTGATCTTTTTAAAGACACATGGTTTCTCTTCATTTTTGATGAAACCAAATATTTTGATCACATCATTGAAATGAGTGTTCCAGCTTCGAGATGCTTGCTTAAGTCCATATATGGACCTTTGCAGCTTGCAAACCTTGTGATCAGTATCACTGGATGTGAAACCTAGTGGCTATTCCATATAGATATCTTCCTCAAGATATCCATTTAAGAATGTCATTTTCACGTCCATTTACCATATTTCATAATCGAAATAGGCTACAACGGCAAGCAATGTGCGGATGGATTTTAGCATAGCCACTGGGGAAAAGGTATCCTGATAGTCAATGCCTTCGCATTGACTATAACCTTTTGCCACTAGTCTAGCCTTGAATGTCTCCACATTCCCATCTGCACCAATCTTTCTCTTGAAGATCCATTTACACCCAATAGGTACTATACCTTCTGGTGGATCTACCAAGGTCCAGACTTGGTTTGAGTGCATCGAGTCAATTTCTGACTGCATTGCCTCTAGCCATTTCTCGGAGTCGATATCTGATATCGCCTCGTTGTAGGTTTTGGGATCATCACCATGAGCACCATTACCTACGAGGAACATTTCCTCTACTTCCTCTGAAATAATACCTAAGTATCTTTCAGGGGGACGGAAAAACTCTTTCCGATCTATGAGGTGGAGGAGGTAGTGTTCTTATTGGCTCAACCTGATTTGGTTCCAATTGGTCCTTAGCTCATTGTACTTGTGAGACTTTCTCATCAAGCTTAATCTGCTTTCCAATGCCGCTATCTTGAATAAACTATTTTTCAAGAAAGATGGCATGTCGACTCACAATCACATTGTGGTCTTCTGGAATGTAGAAATAGTATCCTAATGACTCTTTAGGATATCCTATGAATCGAGCTCTGAAGGACCTAAACTCTAACTTGTCCGCTTGTTGTCTTTTGACATGAGCCGGACAACCCCAAATTCTGAGATGACTCAGACTTGGTTTCTTACCATGCCATATCTCATACGGTGTGGTAGGAACGATTTTAGAGGGAAACCCTATTCAGTAGATAAATTGAAGTTAACAATGAATGTCCCCAAAGAAAATCAGGAAGGTCTGTGAAGCTCATCATGGATCGGACCATATCCAATAGAGTCTGATTTCTCCATTCTGAAATCCCATTGAGTTGAGGTGTTCCTGGTGGAGTCCATTGAGAGACTATGCCATTTTTCTTGAGATAGTCTAGGAATTTTTGGCTAAGGTATTCACCTCCTCGATCTGATTGAAGAACCTTAATGGATTTTTTAGTTTATTTTTCTACTTCATGTCTGAATTCTTTGAACTTTTCAAAAGCTTCAGACTTGTGTCTCATAAGATACACATATCCATACCTAGACAGATCATTAGTAAAGATAATGAAGTACACAAAATTGCCTCTAGTCGGCACATCAAATGGACCGCACACATCAATATGTACTAGGGCAAGAAGATCTATGGCCCTTTCCCCATATCCTATAAAAAGGAGTTTAGTCATTTTGCCTTGAAGACAAGATTCAAAAGTTGGATATGACTCTAAAGTCAATGGACTCAATAGTCCATTTTCCTCCAATTTGTTGATCCTATCTTCTGCTATATGACCTAATCTCAGGTGCCATAGATATCTGTCATTTGGACTATCCCTAGATCGTTTGGCATTCACGTTTTGCTCGATAGTTAGAATAGATACATCAATATGTAGCTGATAAAGATCGTTAATAAGGAAATTGTTGACACAGAATCTAGTCATCGCCAAAATCTGTTGGAGTGGAGGCCGATGAGGTCACCGTCGGGGATCTGCAAAATAAAGTCCCATCCGGAGCCAGTGGGGGGTGGCTCCGGCAGGACCCTCCGACGATCAAGTCAGCTCCAGTCAACACAAATGGAGTGCTCAATGTGGAGTTCAATAGAGTTTTGAGGAGAAGAGAAGGATTTTCAGAACCTGGTGTAAGCATATCTGGAGGGTCCTTTTTATAAAGGGAGCTTGTTGTAACTATCTTGATTAATGATTATCGTAACTGTCCTGATCAATATCGATCATTATTGACTTGATAAATGCCGATCGTTATTGACTTTAAATGTCGATCATTATTATCGTATAATCATTTAGTAGTCGGATCGCCTGCAGGAATCCATCATAAGAAGTTTGATTTTCATGGGAGTTCGGCCATTGAGAAGTTCGATGCTGGAGGAGTCCGTAAGGAGTCCGACTTTCATAGAAGTCTGGTTGAGGAGTAGGCTGAGAAGTTCGATCGAGGGACTACTGCTAAGGAGTTCGGTCGAGGGACTACTACTGAGGAGTTCGATCGCTGGGAGTCCAAAGGGGCTCGGCCGCTTAGTAGTTCGGTCGGCTGTAATAGTTCAGCCAAGACCCATCCATCGAAGTTCTTCCATGGCTACTGGCCGCATCAGGCTGGGCACCGAACTTGACTTTGGCAGGAGCAGAGTTTATCCCCAACACTAGCCCCCCCACTCCCGAGTTCAAAACTTGAAGAAAGGGACTGCAGAAAAGGTGACTGCCGAAGTCTTCTTCCGGACTCCGTGCTAGTTCAGGTCGAAGCTCGGGAGAGATCTCATCTCCTACGATTGAGATCGGAGGTTGAGCTCATCGGGGGTGACATTGTCTCCTACAATCGAGGTTGAAGCTCCCCAGTTGAGGTTGGCCCGGTCGCTCGGGGAAGATCTTATTTGATCGAGATTGACAGGGTTGCTCGGGAGAGATCTTATCTCAGACTGAAGTCGCTTCTCGGGAGAGATCTTATCTCTGGCCGAGGTTGTCAGCAGTCGTTCGAGAGAGATCTTATCTCTGGCCGAAGTCGCTTCTCGGGAGAGATCTTATCTCTAGCCGAACTTCTCAGGAGAGATCTTATCTCTAGCCGAGGTGGTCACTCGGAAGAGATCTTATCTCTGGCTGAACTTCTCGGGAGAGATCTTATCTCTGGCCAAGGTGGTTGCTTGGGAGAGATCTTATCTCTGGCCGAGGTTGATTCTCGGGAGAGATCTTATCTCTAGCCGAGGTGGTCGCTCGGGAGAGATCTTATCTCTGATCGAACTTCTCAGAGAGAGATCTTATCTCTGGTCGAGGTTGACAGGATTTGCTTGGGAGAGATCTTATCTCAGGCCAAAGTTGCTTCTTAGGAGAGATCTTATCTCTGGCTGAGGTTGTCAGTAGTCATTCGGGAGAGATCTTATCTCTGGCCGAAGTTGTTTCTCGGGAGAGATCTTATCTCTAGCCGAACTTCTTGGGAGAGATCTTATCTCTAGCCAAGGTGGTGGTCGCTCAGGAGAGATCTTATCTTTGGTCGAACTTCTTGGGAGAGATCTTATCTCTGGCCGAGGTGGTTGCTCGAGAGAGATCTTATCTCTAGCAGAGGTTGATTCTCGGGAGAGATCTTATCTCTAGCTGAGGTGGTCGCTCGAGAGAGATCTTATCTCTTGCCAAACTTCTTGGAAGAGATCTTATCTCTGGTTGAGGTGGTCATCGCTTGGGAGAGATCTTATCTCTGACCGAGGTTGATGGTCTTTGACCTGCTCATGTTAGGATGAGGTCTTCCTCCTGTTCCTAACACGACAACTATTGACTGCTTCTTTCCCTGTCATTACATAGTTTTGGCGCCCAAAAATAATATACTGTTGAAAGGAAAGAACTTTATTGAAAGAAAGTTACTGGCAATGTATTCCCAAATTCTTTGTGATTTAGGGTTATGGTAGTGTTGTTCCTCCATGCTTCTTCATGCGGACGATCTTTTCTATCTCATGCTGGCTTCCTCACTTTGAAGCATGCTTCTCTTGGCTTCGACGTTGGGACCTGGGGTAACGTTGAGGATGTCGTGAGGTGGCCGACCTTATCATTTCTTATTACGATAGCGTCCTTCGTCGATCTTCAGGCTAGCGTCGAATGAATTTACCCAGCCGTCCCTTTCTAACAAGCTCCTCGATTTTGTCTCAGAGCTGGATCCACTCCTCAGTGTCGTGGCCATGGTCGTGATGATAGAGGTAGTACTTGCTTCGATCACATTTGTTTGGGGGAGACCATAACCCTTCTGGTCTTGGCAGTTGGTTCTTAACTTCGGTGAGGATCTGAGTTTGAGGAGCGTTGAGGGGGGCATAGTCGTGGAATCTTTTGGGAGGAGGGCTTCTTCGCACTTCTCTATGAGCTCGAGGAGTTCGGGCCCGCCTGCTACCGGAGGGAGTCCGTGAGCACGGTCGAACTTCATTCAGGTCCCTATTGCTTGCCAGCCGCTCCCTTAAGGCTTCTTCGTCCTTCAACTTGAAGGCTTCTTTCGCACGGGCATATCTCTCGGCCTGAGCCAGCAGATTGGTGAAGTCCCTGGGATACCTTTTCTCCAAAGAGAACAGCAAGTTATTTTTCTGAAGGCTGCCCTTGAGTGCGGCCATCGCGATAGACTGGTCCAAGTCCCGAACTTCCATTACTGCGGTGTTAAATCGGGTGACGTAAGCCCGGATGGATTCTCCTTACTTCTGCTTGACGTTCATCAGGGAATCTGAACCTCGGCTCGATCGTCGACTGCTGATGAAGTGGGCCACAAACTGACTGCTCATCTGGTCAAAAGAGAAGATCGTACTTGGCTTCAACGTCGAGTACCAATTCCTCACTGCTCCATTTAAGGTAGATGGGAAGGCTTGGCACAGCATGGCGTTTGAAGCACCGTGAAGTAGCATCATGGTCTGGAAGGCCTCCAGATGATCAACCGGATCAGAGGTCCCATCGTAACTTTCAAGTTGAGGGAACTTGAAGTTTGGCAGGATCGATTCTTGCATTATTTGGAGGGAGAAAGGGGGATTGGCGCGGACGTCAGCATGATGAGCCAGGGCGACGTGGCCGAGCTCTTCAATCCGTTGGTCCATCTCCTGCAGTCTGTGATCGAGGGCGTTATCTCAATTGCAGATCTTGGAGGGCTTCCGACTACAAATGGGGAAGGTCTCCCCCAGAAGAGAACCCGAACATGGATCCTCGGCTCTCTGCTTCCCCTTCTCAGGAGCGACGGGTACGTTGGCCCTGGTACTCTTCCTTGCGGTTGGTTTCCAATATTTCGATGGTGTGTTTCCTGGTGGAGTCGCCATCGGGGGCTGCTGTAAGGCCTGCATTACCTCCGTGAGGCCACGGATCTGTCGAACAAGCAGGTCGAACTGCTTCACATCTACCGTGGGTGCGGGTGAAACCTAAGTGGCCGAGGCCGAAGCAGGAACAGACGGATCTGGATGGGATCGGGATGCGGAGTTCATCGATCACCGAGTCGAGGCTCTCCTAGGAGGCATTTTCTCTTTGGGAGAGAACTTTAGTGAGGAAGAAGAGGGATCTTCAGAGAGAGCAATCATCGTCGAGCACTCCTTTAACCATAAGGTCGAAGGTTCAAGCCCTCCTTCTAGCACCAATCTGTTGACGCAGAATCTGGTCGTCGTCGGAATCCATTGGAGTAGAGGCCGATGAGGTCGCTGTCGGGGACCTACAAAACAAAGTCCCATCCAGAGCCAGTGGGGGGTGGCTCCGGCAGGACTCTCCGATGATCAAGTCAGCTTCAGTCAACAGAAATGGAGTGCTCAGTGTGGAGTTCAATAGAGTTTTGAGGAGAAGAGAAGGATTTTCAGAACCTGGTGTAAGCATATCTGGAGGGTCCTTTTTATAAAGGGAGCTTATTGTAACTGCCTTGATTAATGATTGTCGTAACTGTCCTGATCAATACCGATCGTTATTGACTTGATAAATGCTGATCGTTATTGACTTTAAATGTTGATTGTTATTATCATGTAACCATTTAGTAGTGGGATCGCCTGTAGGAATCCATCATAAGAAGTTAGATTTTCATGGGAGTTCGGCCATTGAGAAGTTCGACACTGGAGGAGTCCGTAAGGAGTTCGACTTTTGTAGAAGCCCAGTCGAGGAGTAAGCTGAGAAGTTCGATCGAGGGATTACTGCTGAGGAGTTCGGCCGAGGGACTACTGCTGAGGAGTTCGGCTGCTGGGAGTCCAAAGGGGCTCGGCCGCTTCGCAGTTCGATTGGCTGTAATAGTTCGACCAAGACCCATCCGCCGAAGTTCTTCCATGGCTACTGGCCGCGTCAGGCTGGGCACCAAAATTGACTTCAGCAGGAGCGGGGTTTATCCCCAACAGAAATCATTTGCAATTTTATTTCTTTCATAAAGAATGTTACAATGGTCCTTAAAGAAGGTAATCACATAGCCTTCCAGTGCTAAGCATGAAATAGAAATCAAATTCCTGCTAGCTGCAGGCACATAATAACAGTCTTTCAAAACTAAGTCTAAACTAGATGGTAATCAAAGAGGGTATGTTTCCACCGCTACTGCAGCAATTCTTGCTCCATTTTCAATGCATAGGATCATGTCTCCATCCCTCAGCCTTCTGCTATTGTCAAGACCCTACATGGAAGTGCACAGATGAGCACTAGAACCAGAGTCAAGCATCCAACTGGATGCAGAAGAAACCATAAGGTTAGACTCAATAACGAGCATACGTCCAGAAGGACCTTCCTACTTGTTCTTCAGGGTGGCCAGGTAAGTAGGGCAGTTTTGCTTTCAGTGGCCGTCGTTGTTGCAATGGAAACACTTTCTTTTGACAGTGGCCGTCGTTGTTGCAATGGAAACACTTTCTTTTGACAGCGGCCTTCTTCTTCAGCTCTGCCTTCTTCTTCTTTCCTCCTTCCACCTTCTACTTTTTCATAGACTTCTTTTTCTTTTCAAAAGACTTTCTTTTGGAAGAAGTCCATTCCATAGCAAGAACTGAGCCTTTAGAATCTTTCATAGAAAGCTCAGCGGTGACCAGCATGTTCATTAATTCGGCTAAGGAATTTTGAAGTTTATGCATATGGTAATTCATGATGAATTGCCCATATGCATCAGTCAAGGATTGCAGAATAACATCGTTCTACAGATCCAAGTCTAACTTCACATCGAGCTTCTCAAGCTCTTCCAAGTCCTTGATCATCATTAGACAGTGATCTTGGACTGACTGCCCATCATGCATCTTAGCCTTAAAAAGTCATTTCGGGACTTGATACTTGGCTGCGCGACTCTGTTCACCAAACATCTCCTGCAGATGAGCCAACATTTGGCGAGCAGTCCCGACATCTTTATGTTGGCACTAGAGAACATCAGACATCAAGCCCAACATGTAATATCTGGCCTTATTATCTTTGTCTATCCATTTTTCCAAAGATGCTCTCTATTCAGTGGATGGACGGGCTGGCAAGGTGGGAGCGTCCTGATCCAATACATGGGTTAACTTCTCGAAACCCAAAATAATTTTGTAGTTCCTGAGCCAATTTTTATAATTGAGTCCGGTCAGTCTATGTGTGTCCAGGATACGTGCCAATGGGTTGGATGCAAATATTTTTCTTTAGAGAGTCAAAGATTTTAGTTAGATACTGTAATTATGACTTGACCAATTTATTTAAAAATTTTATTTTTAAAAATAAATTAGCTCCCACTATTTTCTTGGATCCCTACACTCCCTCTGTAGAGATGCAAAAATCTCCATGATTAATGATTTCTAGTGGATGGTGCGGTCTCACCAACTGACTCATCACCTCACCTAATAGTTATTGGTGATGGGTTAGCCAATGAGTGAACAACTCTTGTTCAATGATTCTCTAATCATGGTGCACCCAAACTTGGTCTCTAATTCATGAATCTCACCGTATCTAGAATATTGATCCACTCCTTAGTTAAGTCAGAACCACCATTTGCACCGACTGGATTCCTAACTGAGTCTCTCACCGTATTCGAAATATTGAGCCCAACTCATCCTCCTACCCATAGCATTCAATGCCTAATAGACATGATTGCATCTTTCCGGTGCAACTGAGCCACTGTATCCAGTCGAGAACAATCAACCCCAGGAAGGGTCGGCACATCTACAATGGTGGAAGACCTCAGACTTAATCTTTTCTTAGGAAGAATTGATTCAGGTCTCATTAAACTAGACTTTTTATAGTCATAACAATTATGACTAACCTAGTGGCATGGGTTAGCTCCGATTATTGACCACCTCAAATCAGAACTGAGTCAACAGATATGGCCAGGTAAGTGAGACCGATGGAAGGGATATGCCATTAACTCGTATAAGAATGCATTCAGATCGAGTAGCTCCCAATTAAAAATCAGTCGGTCGTATGTACCAAAACTTACCTTAGACACCAAATTGTTGAGTTAAAACCAATTGGGTTAGCCTACAATCCAGACTCTAATCTCTAAGCCTAATTAGGTCTTGCTTGATCATGACTCGTTCTTGACCCAGACTTAATCCTATTAGGCTGGTCAATTTAAGCATTGTTGATCCCATCTAACCAACTCTTGATTTAGTTTGATCAACCACTTAGACCTAATTGAGCTACCCAAGCCCGAACCCAATATTATGAATATGTCTTAGATCTAAAATTCTTAATTTTAGACCTAATTAATATTCCATAATCTTAATTTTTAATTAAGTAGGGTTCATAAATAAAATATGCATAACAAATCCTAGGGTTTTGCAGAAAGTAAGTTTTGGATTTCTGATTAAGGATGAACGTGCAGCACCCCTACACGTCATAAGAACATCCCATCGTATGAGAGGAGAGGGCCTTTAAATCTTTTTTCGTTCTTATGACCGGACGGCCAAGAGAAACGCCTTAATCAGGAACATGTAATACTACAAAATAGTTTTAGATCTATATCATATATCTCATATACAAATTAGATCTAATCATGGCATATTTTGCATACATCTCATGTATCAAATCATGCATATTTTTAGATCTAAATTATCTCATAATAATCTAAAAAATTAGATTTAAATTGATCCTATCAAAATAAACTCTAATCTTGATAACTATGTAGAACTATTCTACAACTAGTCTAGACATGCATCAATCATATCTCATATGATGTTAAAATTAAATAATTTATTATTATTATTTTTTAGATATTATTATAATAATTATAATATCAAAAAATAGTAAATAAATAGATCTAAACTATGATTTAATCAAATTAAATTGAAAACATGCAAGACTATTCTATAGAACTATTCTATTTTAGAACTAGTCATGCATATTTTCTAATCTTAGATCCAAATTATTTAATTTTAATTTTTTCTAATTTCAGATCTGATCACATCTCATGTGACATCTAAAATCACTTATTTTTTGATTAAAATAAATTTAAAATTAGATCTAAACATTTTAGAACCTTAGCTCTGATATCAGTTGAAGGAAAATCCTGATTTTTCGGACCAGGTTCGTTCAAATATGATAGGATCAAGAGATATATTTCAAAAATTTTTCTCTTTAATTTGAATCAGATATGAAATATTTTAGATCTAATTTTTATTATTTTAATAATTAAAATAAAATCTAGATAAATTAAATTAAACTTAATTTACCTTGATGTAGGATAATCCTATTACCCGTTGATGATCTTGTAAGTAGCAGAAGATTCTAGATCTAGCCATTAAAGTGCCTAGCCTCTATCGGTATCCACTCAAGTTGGATCTGAAGATTTTCTTCTTCTCTATCATGTCTCCAAAAATTAGATCTGAATCTAATTTGGAGGATCTTCAAAATAGCTTTCAAAGATCAGCAGTTGTCCTTTGCAGCAGCGCAGCCTTCTAGCTTTCGTCGCCTTTCTCTCGCCTAGATTGCACCAACGTAGATCCCAAACTTCTTTGGGAATGGAGAGGAGAGGGAGAAGATGGACTTGGCAAGGAGGAGGAGAGAGGCAGCCTTGGGGTATGGGGATTGTCTTCATTCTTTGAGTTGGGCGCAGGATCTTATTTATAGACTATGCGTGATCCTACTCCTCTTCTTCCCAACCAATCACACCCCTTTGTGAAATCAGATCTAAATCTGATTGGTGGGAATAGAGTCCCTTGGATCCATCCTTAGATGGTGCCTAAGATCAGTCAAAGTTGGTTCTTAGGAGGAGTCTAATCAAAATCCAAAAAGGAGATGGAGTCTCTATCCAACAGGAACTCCTGGGCGCCTCAAACTTGGGTGCACGCTACCCTTGGCGTGCCCCCTCCTCCTTGCCAGGTTCTAGTAGGGGGACAAGCCCCACTAGCTCTCCAATAGATGCATGACACATGGATAGAAGTCAAAGTGTCAATGGTCAACATTTGACCAATCAAAGGTCAACTTTTGACCAAAGTCAAAGGATGAGAAATGGCAGGTGACCAAAAATGGTAGGTACTATCTTACAAAATAAGACAATCCTTTTCTGATCTAGACAGGCTCTAGTCAAACCAAGTGAAGGCCTTTGATCGAGCATAAACTCCTTTGGCTCAGTCAGGACAACTATTTATGATAGTAAAAGAAGAACGTTAGGTTCAATCGAGTGCTAGCACGATTTCCATGAACCTAATTGAATCTTATTCAGATCAATTGAACTAGATTAGTTCAATTGATGATCACCAAATTCAAACCCTTATTTGTGTGACCCAGTTAGGTTCAGTTCTATATGGTAATGGGATATATCATGATCTCTATCATCGACATCATCGAAACTCCTTTTGATGGATCAGAATTCTTCTGATTCGAATAGTTAGAATGATCGATCATCTAAATCATTCTAATTGCTCCCAAAATCCACCAGTGACACCTAGCAGTATATGGTGGCAACCCATCAGAGCTGAATGCGAATCTCTTAGTGCAGTTATCTATGTGATTAAGTTCTTCTATCTTGAGCCCCGATCAGATTAGGGTTAAGGTGAACTCGTCAAACCCTAGTTTCTGTCATATGATGTAATCATTCGATTCAAGTCCGATGTGAAAACCTAAATAGAAACTCTTTCTATTATTTCACTCTACCATGGCCATGGGCTTCTGGACTTGATTCTTATGATCATCATAGGGCTGCTCCTCTACCACCAAGGTAGATAGATTCCATCTTGATGCAATCTAGTTTCTATAATGAACATGCTATAGCCAACATACACCTCAGGATTCCGAATGGCTAGGAGATCGAGTAATGGTGTAGTCAAACGATAACACCTTCAAGGTGAACTACTGATGCACCTCAGGTTAAAGAACAAGACACACTACTGCAGCATCGAGTCAGTCATTGACGAGAAGGTAGACTTCCTAATGACTACTCGAGGTGGTCATGCTCAGTGCCCTCATTCTCTAATGAGTACCTATACTCTTGCTCCGGTGTCTCCACACCGTAGATTCAAGATTCATCTACTAAAGAGAAGCGATTATACACCAACCTTCTGAATCAATCATCATCCTCATGATGATCCTATGGTCGGGAGCATTTTATGAGTTAATAATGATTATTCATGTCTCAAATTTTCAACTCTTGAAAATATGAATTATCATTATTATTAACTCAAAGGATGTATCACAGACACTAAATACACATATGTGATAGAAAATAATCCATTTTATTGATTTTAGTCAAAATTATAATTTTGCCCCCATAAGTGTATTACAAGTGCCAGCCAATTCTAGCTTCTAGGGCATATATATCTAACAACGATCTTCCCGGTGGCCCTCGCAATAGTTTTGATTAAGGATGAGGCAAAAGTACAATGGCCAATCTACTATATAAGTTGAATTCTGAGGGATGCTAAGACTTGGTGCACCAAGTTAGAAAAACTGACGTATGCATTGTTGATTGCAACCTAAAAGCTCCGACCTTATTTCCAAGGGCATACTATATCACTCATCACTGATCAGTCAATCAAGGCAGTTCTTCACTAGATAGATGCCACTAGAAGAATAGCAAAGTGGGCAATTGAGCTTACCGAGTTTGACATCAGCTTTCAACCTCGATCATTAATCAAAGTCTAGTAATGGTAGATTTTATAGTTGAGTACACTATCCCGGATGATGTCGAACTTGAGCAAGAAGAAACCAGCACTTCATGGTTGCAGTCGAACCCCCCTGAGAAAAGAGCAGACCTCCCTGAAGGTTTTTGGGCTCTATATGTGGATTGTAGGGTTCCGTGTACAGGATGGAAGCATCAATTTTAAATCAAAATTATGAAATTATAAAACCAAACCCAAATCCTAGGATCATCTTATTAAAATTTAAATCATATAATATGCATTTATGACATATAAGAGGATATTAGAACATACCAGTAATCGCTAAACCTTAATTTGATCCTGATCATCGTAGCAATCCGTCAGGGATTCCACCAGGTGCCCATGTGTTCACCCTCTAACATCGATCGACATGAAAACTTGATCAAGACACCACCTCTGACTATTTTAATTAAAACTTTTATAAGAAGAACTTTAATTATTTGTGCATAACCTTTCTTAGACTTTAATGTCACCCTCTTAGCCATTCCTTGCCTTCCTTTCTTGCTCCTTATCTTCTTAATTTTCATTCCTAATCTCTTTATCTTATTGGAAGACTCCTTATCCTTAAATTAGGACCTTGTCTAGACAAGAGAAAAGAAATAAAGAAAATTGGACAAGCAAGCCTTTTGTAAGAAAGAAAGTAGGAATTCTGAATTACTTTAGACTCTTGGTGCACATCCCTATTTATAATGTACGTAGGGGCACCATCGAAAAAGTTATCACACCCTCTCCATAATCTCATCTCATGCCCATTCAAAAATATCATGCCTCATCAGAAGAAAATGCTATGTGGAATTCAAAGAATTAATATGAAGAGGTGCCTTGTAACAGGACTTTTCATATAATTCTATGTAACTTTCTTCCAAAGGGTCGTAATGCTTTCAAATTGGCGCCAACAATTTCCACCATTGATGAACATCAAATTCTGATCCAAGGGGCAACATAAATGGTGCCAAATCAGATGGGAGGCATGGAGATAAGATTTGAAAAGTCAAAGCCCCAAGTGGCTTTGACTTGGTCTAAGGGGCACCAAGATAAGGGAGGACGGCAAGGTTCCTTGCTTTATCCAAACTCCAGATTTTCTACAAAGGATTTTAACCTATAGAAGGACTCTTCTATGCCCATTCTCAGATCTGAAGATTACGTAACATTTTTACGTAATAAATAAATGGATAAGAAGGGCGCCAACAACCTACATGCACCACATGTCCCTTGCGCATAAATCAAAACCCCACGCACCAAGAGAGAGGGTCTTTGGTGCATGGGTTGCTGTAGGTGATGCCAAGACCTTGGTCATCAAGCCAAGGGTTAACCCAATCAGTTAACCAAATTTGATTTGACTCAAATTGGATTTGATTAGCCTAAATCAGATCCCGATTTGAATCTGATTCGAATCTAGGTGCTAGGGTTTGCAACATATGCTAGCATGTTCAACTTGCAAACATGATCTAATCCAATTACACCCTTGATCAATTTTCTTTGTGTGTGATCCATTGGATTTCACATCTAACCAGCAGTCGGTTTGGATGCGATTTGACCTAATCTGGTTAGAACTTAACCAAACCAATTTAGGTCAAAACTAGCTAATCTGATTTGACCAATTAGAACACTTTCTAATTAAGGATTAAATTAAACTCTTTAATTCAATTGAACCTACAAGACAAGATTGATATCTAGCAATGTATCATGTCTACCTGAAAGATATGAAATTTTGATAGAAATATCAAAAATATCCTTCGATGGAAAGTTATCATGTAACAAGATCCTTCGATCACTTTGCATCCTGAATATGACTCTAAGTATGGAAATATGTCAAACCCAATATCTCAATCTTATGATGACGATCCAATTAATGAAACATTAGAAATTATTTTTAATTTTTTATCATGCTTTGATCAAAGACTTCCTGAATCATCATTTGATTGAAGCAAGTAGGATGAGATCTTCTCTTACTAGGCGTGATCGAATCCATATTGACCTACTCACAATCTTCATACGTAATCCACCATATCTAG
Source organism: Cocos nucifera (assembly GCA_006176705.1). Classification (NCBI taxonomy): domain Eukaryota; kingdom Viridiplantae; phylum Streptophyta; class Magnoliopsida; order Arecales; family Arecaceae; genus Cocos; species Cocos nucifera. The sequence continues at coordinate 28,171 of QRFJ01006373.1, read as the reverse complement.
AACATCTCGTACATGACTAAGACATGAATGAGTATGAACCAAAATATGGATTCATACATATAAGGTTCCATGGTAGTCTCAAGTCAAAGGATTACATGCACAACTCCCACTATGAGAACTATCTATTGACATGTAGATAAGACTCCAATAGATGTTCTCAACTTGGATCAATTCAGTGAACTCATTCTCTAATGAGCACCCACATCCTTGTATTAGTGTCATACACAATTGATTGTGAGATCAATCATCCTCTCCAATGAGCATATAAAGGATGTACCAGTCTTACTGAAAACATTGATCCCAACTCAATGTTCCATCGACCAGGAATATTTAAATTAGGATTTTAAGATTTTAGGTCTCACTGGTATGATCCTATCATAACCCTAAAACCATAGCCCTAATTTATGGGATTCATCATAATCTTAAATAAATAATTAAGATGTAGCATATGATGAAATAAATACTATTGGGGATAAACCCACACCTATCAAAGTTTGGCTGGGAATCCTATTCTTGATCAATTCTGATTGGTAACAGCTACAGCGATTGAACCCCAACCACGAAGGCCTTCAAACTCTGACTCATCTCAGGACGACCGACCTTCAATATGGTAGTTAGTTAATCCACTCAGCTGTGCGGGGCAACTTTAGATTCAACAGGGGATTGAGGATCCTTTCTCCAGATGAACTTGAATAGTTAAAGCAACTACCCAAGCAGCCGGCTAGATATTCAATTCCCACATATCCCATTCAGCCGAATTGCTTTTGGTAACCAAACAAACCTTATGTGAGCAAGCTCGATCGAACCTCCTGGTTATCAGATGGGCTCCTCCTGCGGCCAAATCCCCCCCAAACTATTTCACTCTGGTTGAACCTCTACTGGACTCCTTCCAATAATCTACAAGGCTCCACTCAAATGAGCTTGAATAGCGAAGGCAAGGGCTTGAGAGGTTGAAGTTCCAAGAGACTACACCCAGGGTAGTCTAACCTGGCCAATCAAGATGTTGGCCGAGCTCCTTTCCAGCCAGATCTTCTTCAACCTAAAGAATAATTGAACCCTAAAGGAATGGCAGAGACCCGCTAGAGCATCCCAACATTACTTGCCTATAGTAGCCACCAACCAACACTCGATCAGGCCAAACTCCTTCCGACAGTCGAGTGGATCTCGCACAGATGAACTTTCCTAGGCCTTTCGATCGCCAAGCAGACTCCTTACGGTCGAGCTTCATACAATCGAATGCCTTCAAGCTTCTCCTATATCCTAGAGGCTCCACCCGATTGAACTTCTTTTGCACCCTTTCTCTCAGTAGAACTTCTTCTGAATACCTTCCAGTGACCCGATTGAATTCTTCTTAGTCGCTAGCAAACTCCTGCCAGTCGAATTCCTTCCGATCGACCAGCAAAGCTCATCCCGGATGAGCTTCTTCTGGTTGACCCCATTTTAGTCACTAGAAGGACCTCAGCGCACACCCAAGTGTCAGATCCCAGCATAACTAGCACGTCACGATAATAGATGCTACTCTCTATAACAAATCCTATATGGCCCTGAACGGCCCACTACCAGACAGTTATGGCTATCGCTATCAGTTTGTTATAGGCTCCATCTATATAAGAGATCCTCCATATATATTTTCCTCTTTAAGCTCTCATTTCCTTCTAAAAACTTTGCTGAAATCTTGTTGAGTACTCCATTTCTATTAGCCGAAAGAGCTGACTTGATCGTCGGAGGGTCTTGTCGGAGCCACAACCCCCAACTCCGGATGAGACTTATTTCGTAGGTCATCGATGGTGACCTCATCTTCTCTGACTCCAGCACTAATTCTGACATTAACCAGATTTTGCACCAATAGGATTGGTGCTAGAAGAAGGGACCTCTTTTTCTTGAGGTTTCCTTATTCTTAAAGAAGTGCTCAGCAGGGATCTCTCCTCACTCCGATCGAAATCCTTCTTCCCCCTCCAATCTCTTAAGGATGCCTCTCAGGAAGGCTTCAACCCGACGATTAACTGTCTCTACGGCCAGATCTCATCCAGATCTACCCGCACCTATTTCATCCCCAGCATCTCAAGCTCCACCAGCAGCAATGGTGGATGTAGAACAGTTCAACCTGCTAGTCCAGTAGGTTCATGGCTTCACAGTAGTAGTGCAGGCCATGCAATAGTAGTAGCCTTCGACATCGATTCAACCAGAGCAGGCTTCCCCAAAATCTTAGAACCCAGTTTGGGGATGACCGACTTGGGCAAGTCGATCGGTGACCTCCATAAAGAAAAGCAGAGGGTGGAAAGCCTCTGCTCTAATCATGATTCGACCCCTAGGGGGACTCTGCCCCCATACAGTCAGAAGACTCTAGAGATCCATGATCAAGAGGATCTCTTAGACCAAAAGCTTTCGAAAATGAACCAATAGATTGAGGAAATCTGCCATGCTCCCTCCTTCCATGGTAACGACATCTGTACTGACCCTCCTTTCTCCTAGAAAATCATCCAAAAATCCATCCCGCCGAACTTCAAGCTTCCTTAGTTCGAGAGTTATGATGGAACTTTCAATTCGATCGATCATCTAGAGGCCTTCCGAACGATGATGCTGCTCCATGGCATGCCAGATGCCATCCTGTGCCGAGCTTTTGCATCCACTCTGAAGGAAGTAACTAGAAACTAGTATTCAACCCTCAAGCCAAGTACCATTTTCTCCTTTGATCAGATGATCCATCAGTTTATGGCTCATTTTGTCAGCAGTCAATGCCACCGCCGAGGTTCAGACTCCCTCATGAACATTAAGTAGAAGGAAGGGGAGTCCATTAGGGCCTATGTCACCTAGTTTAATGCTGCTACGCTGAAGGTTTGAAACTTGGACCAATCTATCGCTATGATCGTACTCAAGGGTGGCCTTCAAAAGAATGACTTGCTGTTCTTCCTGGAGAAGAAGTACCCTAGGTTATGCCCACGTGGAAGAGGCCTTCAAGGCCAAGGATAATGAAGCCGCTGGAGGGCGGTGAGCGAGTGAATCAAGTGTGCCCGTTGCTGAGGAGAAGCTGAGCGGAGCTCAACCGCGTTCATGAACTCCCTCTGAGTGCAAGCAAGCCCGAACCCCTCCCCGAGCTTAGAGGCAAAGAAGCCCTAACAGAAGGGCACGGCGGGGCTTCCCCCTCAGAAGGCTCCATAATTATGCTTTCTTTAACACTCCAAAAACTCAGATCTTGATGGAGATCAAGAAGCAGCTGCTGAGGCTGGAGAAGATGCACATCCACCATGGCAAGCACAACTCTAATAAATACTGCCTCTACCATCATGACCATGGTCACGATACTGAAGAATGCATCCAGCTCCAAGATGAGATTGAGGAGCTCATTAGATGAGGTAGGCTGGGTCGATTCCTAAGGCATCGACCAGAAGGATGGGAGGACTGGCCGAGAGCACCCCCACCACCAAAACCACTATGGGAGGAGGAGCAACAAGGAGATCGACCCCCACTTAGCATCATCAACACCATTTTTAGGGGACTTTAGTGAGGGAAAGCTAGTGGATCGACAGAGCCTGAGAAGAGCTGGAGGACTGAGGAGCCCATTACTTTCACCAACGAAGATGCTTAAGGGGTCCAGTTCCCGCACAACGACGTGATTGTAATTTCTTTAAATATTACTGACTATGGTGTACACCGCATTCTAGTAGACAATGAAAGCTCTACTGATGTTTTATTTTATGATACTTTCTCCAAAATATTTATACCAAATAACCACCTCAGACCTATGAACTCTCCGCTCGTGGGCTTCACTGGCGATGGTGTGCCAGTGGAACAAATAATAACTTTGACTATGACTACAGGACAGTACCCAAAGCAAACCAAAGCTCAGGTTGATTTTTTAATAATAAAGGCTCCTTCTGCCTACAATGCAATTCTCAATCGACCTGATCTGAATTTCCTCCGAGCTATGCTGTTAACCTATTATCTGAAAGTAAAATTCCTAACAAGTAGTAGAATAGGGGAGATCAGGGGAGATCAAGCCTTTGCAAGGCACTGTTACATCATCGCCTTACAAAAAGATATCCAACCCGATCCTTGCCCGATCGATGGGCTAGATGTTCGTGATGATCTTACTAAGGAATGGGGTGAGCCCATGGAAGACCTGGTGACCATCCATCTAAATGATGAAAATGTAGAGCATACTGTGCAGATCGGCTCCAACTTAGAGGATGAAGTTTGGGAGTAGCTCATCGCCTTTCTATGGAGGAATGCAGACATTTTTGCCTGGATTCTAGTTGATATGCTAGGAATTGATGCAGAGGTCATGGAACATCGGCTAGCTGACCCCAAGCACAAGCCAATAAAGGAGAAAATTTGGGGCTATGCACCAGAGAGATAAAATGTAATAGCCAAATAAGTAGATAAGCTTCTCAGAATCAGATTCATTCGAGAAGTGAACTACCCAAGTTGGGTGTCAAATGTGGTCCTGGTCAAAAAGGCCAATGGCAAATGGAGGATGTGCATCGACTTCAAGAAGTTGAACAAGCCTACCCAAAAGATAGCTACCCTCTTTCCAGAATTGACCAGCTGGTGGATGCTACTTTTGGCCATGAGCTCCTCACCTTTATGGATGCCTTCTTCGGCTACAACCAAATCTGAATGGTGCCAGAGGATGAGAAGAAAACTACTTTTATTACTGACCATGGTCTTTATTGTTATAGGATTATACCCTTTGGGCTTAAAAATGCAAGCGCAACTTATCAATACCTAGTCAATAAGATCTTCAAGGAGCAGATCGATCGCAACATGGAGGTCTATGTGGACAATATGCTGGTCAAGAGCCAAACTTCTACCAACCATGTTACTGACCTTGAAGAAACTTTTGGCGCCCTCAGGAAATACAAGATAAAGCTGAATTCGATCGAGTGCACCTTTGGAGTAACCTCAGAAAAGTTTCTAGGGTTTATGATTTTGAGGTGAGGGATGGAAGCCAATCCCAAGAAGATATGGGCAATCCAGGAGATGACCGCCCATAGATCGATAAAGAAAGTTCAGCACCTAACCTGGAAGGTGGCATCCTTAAACCAGTTAGTCTCAAGGTTGGTCGAGTGGTGTATGCCTTTCTTCCAAGTCCTCAAGCAGCCAAAGAACTTCTATTGGATGAAGAAATATCAAAAGACATTTGAAGAACTCAAAGACTACCTCAATTCATCCCCATTGTTGGCAAAACTCAAGTCTGAAGAAAAATTATTCTTGTAACTGGCGGTCTCTCCAGTAACTCTAGCGGTAGTCCTGGTCAAGGAAGAAGGGAAAATGCAACAGCCAGTCTACTATATAAGCCGAGTCCTGAGGAACATGAAAACCAGATACTCTAAATTGAAAACGTTAACCTATGCTCTTCTAATCGCAGCAAGAAGACTTCAGCTTACTTCTTGGGGCATGCCATAACGCTCCTCATCGATCAGCCAATTAAAGCAATTCTTCACCAAACAGATGCTTCTGATAGAATTGCAAAATAGGCTATTAAGCTGATAGAGTTTGACATCAACTATTAACCCCGACCATCAATCAAAGCTCAAATTTTGACTAACTTTATTATAGAATGTACGATCCCAGATGATGCTGAACCTGAATAAAACAACACCAACATTCCGTGGCTATAGCTGGGCTCCTTCGAGGAAAGAATAGATCTTCCTGAGGGATTCTGGACCCTATATGTAGATGGCTCCTCCAATGCCTCGAGCGTAGGTGTGGGACTAATCCTGGTTAACCCTGAAGGGGTCATCACCGAATATGTACTGCACTTTGAATTTCCAGCAATGAACAATGGGATCGAATATGAAGCCCTGATAGTAGGTCTCAGAATTACCAAGGAACTAGAAGTAGATTGACTCCAAGTCTATAGTGACTCACAGCTGGTGGTGGGATAGGTCAACGGAAGCTATGAAGCTCAGAGGGACAGTATGATAAAATATCTTAAGAAAGTGAAGAGTTTGACCTCAATTTTAGTAATTTTGGCATTCAACAGATCCCAAGGGTAGAGAACGCTAGGGCCGACCTCCTATCCAAGCTAGCCACACTTGCCCCCAATGAGCATCCGAAGAAAGTTTATTATGAGATACTAAAATGCCCAAGCATCGAGGAGCCACAGCTCGTGATGCAGATTGACTAACAGCCATGTTGGATCGACCCACTGATTGCCTATCTCAAAGATGGAGCTCTTCCTTTTGACCTAAAAGAAGCTCGGAAGCTGAGGAACCAGGTCTCCCAATATGTCCTTTATGAAGGCAAGTTATACAAAAGGTCATACTCACTACCTCTCTTGAAATGTCTCCAACCCTCAAAAGCGGATTTTGCATTATGGAAAGTACATGAAGGAAACTATGGAAATCATCTGGGTGCCAGATCTTTATCTCATAAGCTGCTATAATAAGGATATTACTAGCCGACTATGTATCATGATTATATTGAATATGTTAAGAGATGCGACCGCTGCCAAAGAAATGCTAATATATAAAGACAGCCAGCCTCCGAGCTTACTCCACTAAGCATGCCTTGGTCATTTGCACAATGGAGAATGGATATACTTGGTCCCTTCCCAATGGCGTCGAAATAATGAAAGTTCCTTCTAGTTGCAATTGATTATTTCACTAAGTTGGTCGAAGCCGAACCACTAGCAAAGATCACTGAAGCCAAAGTATAGGACTTCATCTGTAAGTCAATTATTTACAAGTTTGGTCTGCCACTAACTCTCATAATAGACAATGGGCGACAGTTCGAGGGAATGAAGTTTGTTGAGTTCTATGAAGACTTGAATATTTTCCATCACTTCATGTTAGTGGCTCATCCGCAAGCAAATGGTGAAGCTGAGGTGACCAACCGAACCCTATTACAAGGTATTAAGGCTAGACTTGAAAGGACAAAGAAAACCTAGGTAGATGAACTCTATCACATTCTCTGGGCATACCAGACTATCCAAAGGCTGTCGACTAGAGAAACACCGTTTGCCTTAGCTTTTGGAATAGAGGGGGTCATCCCAATCGAACTCAAGCTCCCATCAGCCTAGGTCATGGCTTTCAATGAGCAACGTAACTTATAAGATCTCAGAGCTAACCTCGATCTACTGAAAGAAAAAAGAGAAAAAGCGCAAGTTTCGATGGCTACCTACAGACAAAGAGTGGCCAGATACTACAACTCCAAAGTAAAAGATAAAATATTCAAAGTGGGAGACTTGGTACTTCGGCGAGCATCAATCTCTTAACCTTAGACCAAGAAAAGCTCGTCCCAAATTGAAAAGGATCCTACAAGATCAAGGAAGTCATTCGACCTGGGACCTACTACTTGAGAGAGCTTGGAGGGGCAAACCTATCCCGACCATGAAATTCGAAAAACTTGCTGACGTATTATCGATGACTTGGTTGCAATAAAATTTCACTACTTTAATATCCTAATCTTTATTTTACATCTGTAATGGAGGAGAATTACCTCCCGAACCTAACCATGCAACAAGTTTAGCCCGCTAGGAAAGGGAGGGGAACCTCATCCTAACGTGAGCAAAGTCGAAGGTCTCGTTCATTTTAGATGAGATGAGGAGAGAGGCCCTGACAATGGCCCTAATGCACCCCTACAGCTCGTTAGGAATAGGAGGGAAACCTCACCCTAATGCAAGCAAAGTCGAAGGCCTCGTTCATTTTAGATGAGATGAGGGGAGAGGCCCTGACAACAGTCCTAATGCACCCCTACAGCCCGTTAGGAATAGGAGGAGAACCTCGTCCTAATGCGAGCAAGGTCGAAGGCCTCGTTCATTTTAGATAAGATGAGAGAAGAGGTGACAACAGCCCTAATGCGTCCCTACAGCCCGTTAGGAATAGAAAAAAAATCTCATCCTAACGTGAGCAATGTTGAAGGTCTTGTTCATTTTAGATGAGATGAGGGGAGAGGCCCTGACAACGGTCCTAATGCGCCCCTATAGTCCATTAGGAATAAAAGAAAAATCTCATCCTAATGCGAGCAAGGTCGAAGGCCTCGTTCATTTTAGATGAGATGAGGGAAGAGGCCCTGACAACGATCCTAATGTGCTCCTACAATCCGTTGAAAATAGGAGAAGAACCTCATTCTAACACGAGCAAGGTCGAAGGCCTCATTCATTTTAGATAAGATGAGGAGAGAGGCCCTAACAACAGTCCTAATATGACTCTATAGCCCATTAGGAATAGGAGAAAAATCTCATCCTAACGTGAGCAAAGTCGAAAGCCTTATTTATTTTAGATGAGATAAAGAGAGAGGCCCTGACAATGGCCCTAATGTGCCCCTATAGCCCATTAGGAATAGAAGGAAAATATCATCCTAATGCGAGCAAAGTCGAAGGCCTCATTCCTTTTAGATGAGATAAGAGAAGAGGCTCTGACAATGGCCCTAATGCATCCCTGCAGCCATGTTGGAAATAGAAGGAGAACCTCATGCTAACATGAGCAAAATCGAATATCTCGTTAGCTTAAGATGGAATTGGAGGTAAGATCCGGCTGATAGTCCATGCATGCCCCTAAGGTCACCCAACAAATGGGAAGAAACCTTGTCCGAGCATGAAGAAAACTAAGGTCCCGATAGACCTTAACCAAGAAAAAGAAAAAACATGTCGTCAGCATACTTCTTCCTCTTCCTCCCCTCTGGCTACGATAAACACGAAGAAGGGACCCGTGACTTAGTACACGAAAAGAGCCCCGGCTCAACACCCACACAAAACACTTCGTCAGAAGGCGGTACAAGGAAAAGCAAAAAAAATTGAAGCAGAGAGAGAAGAGATAGGGACAAGCACTACATCCGCACGAGATAATGACAAAAAAAGGGATACCATTTCATTACGAATTTAAGTTCATTATAAGTAAAAAAAAGATCGGTGAGATTGACTACATAAAAAAATAAACATATTACAAGCAAAATGAAGGTTAGCAAGACTGACTACATGGGAAGAAAGTAGGAAAGAACAAAGATACATAGCCCTAAGATGGACCGAACTCCTTAGACTTCAGACTGTCGGCCTCAACCATCACCAAGGCCTACTTTAGCCTGAAGACCTCCTCCTTAAGTTTTTTCTTCCTATAAATGCTGTCTACATACATTCGGTTGATATGTTCAAGCTTGGCCTCGAGCTCCCACCATTGCTTCTTGAGGACTTCGAACTCAGCTTCCGCATCCTTGATGGCTTGATGTTTGCAAGTCAACTGAAGCTTCAACCTCTAGACTTTGGCTTTCTTCGACCCGATGGCTTTTGAAAGTTCACCGACGATCCTTTTCAGGGAAGCGAGCTCCTCTGATTTGCCACTTGATCCGGCCTGTTGAACACTGTAAAACTTCCTCTAGAAGTAGGTCGCCTCATCCCTGGTAGCCGTCAATTTATCTTCGAGCCTGGACATCTTTCCTATCCATGTTACTCGAAACTATTATGCTAGTTTTTGATGTCCTATAGCTGCTTACCGAGCTTTGTCGGTAGACCACGGTGAACTTCCTTTCAATAATCGGATCTTCTCCTTTGCCTTTTTGAGATCAGCTTCAAGAGAGCTAATCTTTGTGGTCAGTGCCCAGGATTTGTCACTAGCGCTTTTTTTGAGCTTCGCTAGTTCTTTTTCAAAATTCTCCTTCCAGATGGTGAAGTTTGCGAATTCTTTCATATGAGCATTTCGGAGGTGAGTGACCTCTTTGGTCGCCTTTGAGGCATTTTTTCATGAAGCTTGAAGGTTAGCCTCCACCTTCTTCAACTTTCTCTTCAAGTGGTGGGCTTCCTTCTTCGAGCCCCTTATCAATAGTTTAAGCAAAACCCCCTAAGGTAAAGGTTCGGCATCAACCAGAGAGGGGGGGTCATGGCCTTGATTATTGGAAGCATTCTGAACCACACGCATAATAGCACAGTGTGAAACAAAGAAAGAGGTCTGCTTTCCATTTACTTAAAACATCCTAAAGTACATCAATTAAAACCAAAAAAGAAAAGGTACATGGTTGTCAAAAATTTAAACCTCGGGTGGCTCAGCCATGGGAGAGGTCGGAGCATGCCCGGCTACCTCCGATTCCTGAGCGGGTTCGGATGCCACAGTAGCAAGCTTGGAGGCCCTCGAGGTGACTTCAACAGCAAGAGGGATGGAGGTGGCTTCATCACCAACACTCGAAGGACCGACTCTACCACTAGGCTCCTCTATAAGGAGATCCAGGTCAACATCGAGAAAGTTCTCGACAACCCTTCCCATGCAGATCTAGAATCCTTCGAGGAAGGTGATGCGTGCTAATTTATACCTATGGCAAGTGCACCAGTCGATCAAGTAATAAAGTGAATGAGTAGAGTATCATCCCTAGAAGATTGGAAAATAAGTACTAAAAAGCTTTTTCCTATGCTTTATTTAGAAGATCGATTTATGAGAATAAAAAATTAAAGAAAATAAAAAAAATAATTAAAAGTTTTTAATTAAATAGAGAAAAGTGTAAATTATTAGGGTTTTAAATTCAAGAGCAATGGATTACTAAGGCAATCGGTTCACCAACTCAGTCAATACAATATTCAGGTTTTTAGATTAATTTTATTTCATGTGACGGTGGAGTCTCCTAATTTATTCACTACCCTTTAGTCTAGGCATAGCAAAACTATTAATATTTATTAATTACCCTTTGGTCTAGGTGTAATTTAAATAAATATCAATGCATTAGGTTTTGTGAAACCCTCTAATTAAAATACGCTGCATCCAAAGCGCACTAAAATTTCCACATGTATATGAATTCTAATTTAATTCATAATACAAGGTATATAATCAAGAAGCATTAACATAGATGTACTTGGTCCGTAACATCTATGTTCATCAGATCAATTAGAAGATGGTCAGTAATCTAAAAGCATTAAGATCAGATTTATATACTCCTCATGAATAAAATTTAAAAAAATAAATCATATTGAATATTGCATCAAAAGAGTGGCTACACCTTAGCCTTAGTAAAATAAAATTTAGTTCATGATAACAAATTCAAAAATAGCAAATAAAATAAAACGCATAGAAAAATTAGACTGTTTGATTGTTGAAATTGATTGCTGTTCTTGATGTAGAGAACTTGGCGAAGAAGAAGAGGCTCTTTGATCGATGTCTTGATCATCGAAAAAAAATCAAAAACCCTTCTTGATTTTCTCACAAATCACTTTTTTTTTTAATCTTTCTCCTCTCTCTTTCTCTCTCTCTTTCTCCCTCTCTCTCTTTCTGATTCTCCGTCTCTCTCTTTGTCTCTCTCTAATTCCTTTTTTTTTCACGACAACCATAGGTTTTTATAGATAAAGAATTTGATTTCCTCCCAAAATCCATCAAAAATTAGGTTTTAGACTCCCAAAATAACTCAAATTAGGATCTGGGTAATTCTGGCCATCAGATATTGATCAAACGGTCCAAAAATCATTCAAAAACCCCTTAAAATAACCCAAATCAAGTCGGATTTAATGCCAGCCGTTGGATCAACCATTGGATCAAATCTGGGTCGTTCGATCGCATTGAAATAAGCCTTCAGACCTTTAGTTTTACGTCGGAATGAATCTCGGCCATTGGATCTCGATCGAAAGCTGCGGATGCCGTCCATCAGCACCTTCTTCTCATCCGTCCGATCAAGCTTCAGTGAAAACCGTCCGTTAGATCAACCAGAATTCCCAAATTGCCCTCCGTGGACCATGCGCGAGCCCGGTGTTGCATGGACCGCCGCATTCTTCAGCCAATCAGCGTGCGCCTCTTGTTGTGAAATTCCCAAAATACCCTTTAGATGGTCCATCGTGTGCCACGAAAAATGCTGACGTCATCCTGACGTTAGCGTTGCGTCGGCGATTTTTTTTTTTTTTTTTTTTGAAATTTGATTCTGGACTCGTTTGAAGTCCGTTTTGTCTAAAATTTTTTTCATCAGAATCAAAAAAATAAGATCTTCACATTGGTGACCTTCTTTCCTACATAAGATTAATAAAAGTATCAATTTCTAATAAAATAGATTAATTTATTTTATAATTTAATACTTTTATTAGTATATTTTTACCACTTATCACACCCTCCAACTTAGTCATTGCTAGTCCCTTAGCAATGTTTTATTTAATACCATATTTCAATAAGATTATCCATCACAAAGATAAAATCTAGGATTAAAGGTCAAAAAGTTTAGAAAATACTGCTAACTAAGCATTGAGCTTCAGAAGCAAATTTTTCAGTCAATACAATTAAAAACTTTCTTAGAGTACATCAAAGATCTATAGCACTTGTGTTCGTGATGACTAACTTTAGCATTTCAGTATTAAATTAAAAGAACAAAAGTATCCTCTCTTATCACCTATTTTGGTCAATTTTCTATACATTCTCAATTTTATACTCATGAATTAAGGTAGCTTTCACACTGCCTTTCTTTTTCTTTCTTTTTTTTTTTTTTTTTTACTGTGCTGAGCATCCTGGCCTTCCCTTCACCATTTTACGTGAATTTTCACACTTGACCTAGGTGTAGAGACCCAGTTACTATGCTTTGGGCAATCCACATATACTCTATCTTTTGCACTTTAATTTTTAGGTCAGGTAGCTCTTTCTTAAATTCAAGTCTTTTTTATTAGAATGTATATTAATTACTAATTTTCAGTGATAATTGAATCCTCAGTTGGCCTTATAATCAATACCTACTTTGCCTTGTTAGTGTGCATGTGCAATAAAAAGTGCTAATAATCTTTTAGGTGTCCTAAGTAGGCTTGCTGAAAGTCAGATCAAATAATCTACTTCTTGACTAACTCTTTACATTCATTAGCAAATAATTCTATCTTTTATCACTTATTCAGTTTATCTTGCTCAAGATTTTCTTCTTGACACATGATTTTTTTTTTAAATTTTTATATCCCCAAACATATTGTTCTACATTATCTCAAAGGAGAAAGAAAAAGTAAAGGATGTAATAAAGGACAGGAATGAATACACCTGATTTTATTCAGTCTGGTTCTTTGGAGCTTTGAAATTTTGCTTGAATTCTCATTGATTTTTCTGCAAAATTAAAAATACACACCAGAGTAGTAAAAGAGCAACAACAAATTACTGAAAAATAAAAGAAAAGAAAAATGATCAAAACTAAAAAGAAAAGAAACAACCTTATCTAGTAGTTCTGATTTATAGTCTTTCAGCTTGACTTTCTTTAAGTTCTAAAGTGGATCAATCCGGTGCCACTTTCAATTAGAATACTTTTCATGTTTGGATCGAAGTCTTCTTTCAATTTGACATTGCTCGCTTTTATAGTCTCAAACCTGTTTTCTATAGATTCTCATATAATGGATTGTCAATAATGTCAATTAAAAAATAAGTTTGATTATCATCAGGATATTTAGTATCTTTAAAAATATTAAAAGTAATTTATTCATCTTGGACTCTAAAGAATTAATTTTTCCTTGTTGAACATCTATTAAAGCTCCTCCAGTAGCTAAAAAGGGTCTTCCCTAAAATAAGGGGTACATCATAATCTTTTTCCATATCAAGAACAATAAAATCAACAGGGAAAATAAACTTGTTTACCTTTACCAAGACATCCTCCACTATACCTCTTGGATATTTAATAGATCTGTCGGCTAATTGAAGAGTAATAGTGGTAGGCTTTTGTTTCTCCTAGACCCAGCTTTTCTGAAAAAAAGAAAATGGCATGAGATTAATACTTGCTCCTAAATCACATAAAACTTTATCAAAACTACAATCACCAATAATGCAAGGGGATAGTAAAACTTCCTGGATCTTTTAGCTATCTATGGTAATTTATTTTGAAGTATTGCTGAGCATTCCTTCATTCAAATTTATTCTCTCAGTGCTCCTTCAGCTTTTTCTTATTTGGTAAGAATTTCTTTGAGGAAACTTGGCATACCTGGGCATATGAGTAATAGCATCTATAAAAAGAATATTAATATGTAAATTCTTTAAAATTTTGAAAAAGTTTAGAAAATTCCTTATCTGGATGCTGTATTTGTCTTCTCTGGAATGGTAGTGGCGGCACATGTAGGGCTTCACATTTGGATCAGCAAATAGTATACCTGGGACCATTGATCCATTCTGCTGGTTGTTTTGGTGATCGATGAATTTTAGTTTGATGGTTCCTTATTTGTAGTTGGCTCTTCAATCTCATTCTTTCTGATGTGGCTCCTCCAGCTCTTGTACCACTTCTTAAGGTGATAGCATTGACTTGCTCCCTTGGATTTGTCTCCGTATTGCTTGGCAAGGATCCTTGAGGTTTCTTAGAGATTATCTTAGCCATTTGACCTATTTGCATCTCCAAGTTTCGAATTGCTGCTGTTTGGTCCTGCCTAAGTTTGGCTTCCAAATTTTTTATAGTTGCTTCTTGGTTTTGCATAAATTTGACCATCAGCTCTTCCATGTTGGACTTCTTCTTAGGTACTTGGAATCCCGGGGGTGGTTGTTGTGCTATATTTTGATTGCTCCATGAGAAATTTGGATGCTGTCTCCACCCTTGATTGTATGTGTTGGAGTAGGGATTGTTTTGTTGTGGCCTAAAAAATTTTCAATATAATTAGCTGTATCAGTTGTTTTAGCAAAAGGATTACCTGTCTGGCAATTTGCTTCGTATCGTGTCCTCCTCCACACAGGTTACAAGTAATGCTCTGAATATGCATAGCTATGTTCCCTTCAAGTTGTTGACTTCGGCTTCTAAGGGCTGCAATTTCAGCTAGTAAGAGCTGGCACGCAATCTACTCCCTGCACAGCTGCCAGTCTTTTCGGCATCATATGCATTCTGTTTGCCATTGATAGCTATTTGATGCCATCTCATCGATTAGATCGAAGGCTTCTTCCTCCATTTTTTGGATTAATGGTTCCTCCTACTGCTGCATCAATCATAAAATGATTAGTAGAAGATAAACCATTATAGAAAGTTTGTACCTGAAGCCATATACGGGTAGTTGATGATGTGGACATCTCCTCAGCAGTTCCTTGAAATGCTCCCAAGCCTCATATAGTGTCTCCATGTCCATCTGCATAAAAGAAGTGATATCGTTGCGCATCTTAGCAGTCTTGGAAGGTGGAAAGTACTTGACTAAGAATTTTTGGGCTAGAACATCCCAAGTTGTGATAGAACCTATAGGAAGAGAATGAAGCCAATTTTTAGCTTTATCCTTATCCGTAAAGAGAAAGGAAATAACCTTAATCTAATAGCATCATCCGACACCCCATTAATTTTAAAAGTATCGCAAAGTTTAAGAAAATTAGAAATATGGGCATTCGGATCATCATGCATATGTCCACTGAATTGGACAGTTGATTGAATCATCTAGATCATCGTCGATTTTATTTCGAAGTTGTTTGCTCGTACAGGCGGTCTCCTGATGCTCGAAGCTGCATCGGCTACAGATGGTGCGATGTAATCATTTAATGGACGATGTACTGGTCGAATAGCTTCATGTTGTCCTTCAGTCGCCATATCCACTCCTAGATTGATGTCGTTAGGATCTTCAACTACCATGTTTCTCTCTTGTTGTAGTCTTCTAATAGTCCTTTCAATTTCTAGATCTAGAGGTAGTAAGTTACTATGTCCAGTACGTGTCATGCACTAAAAAAATTTTTTTTTTTAAATAATAAAAATTAAAAATAAATTTCTAAAGTAAAGCTAGGATCAAAATTTTAATATTATTTTAGACACAATCCTCGGCAACGACGCCAAAAACTTGATGTGTGCTAATTTATAGCTATGGCAAGTGCACCAGTCGATCAAGTAATAAAGTGAATGAGTAGAGTATCGTCCCTAAAGAATTGGAAAATAAGTACTGAAAAGCTTTTTCCGATGCTTTATTTAGAAGATCAATTTATGAGAATAAGAAATTAAAGAAAATAAAAAAAAAATAATTAAAAGTTTTTAATTAAAGAGAGAAAGTGTAAATAATTAGGGTTTTAAATTCAAGAGCAATGGATTACTAAGGCAATCGATTCACCAACTCAGTCAATACAATATTTAGGTTTTTAGATTAATTTTATTTCATGTGATGGTGGAGTCTTCTAATTTATTCACTATCCTTTGATCCAGGCATAGCAAAACTATTAATATTTATTAATTATCCTTTGGTCTAGGTGTAATTTAAATAAATATCAATGCATTAGGTTTTGTGAAACCCTCTAATTAAAATACGCTACGTCCAAAGCGCACTGAAATTCCTGCATGTATATGAATTCTAATTTGATTCATAATACAAGGTATATAATCAAGAAGCATTAACATAGATGTACTTGGTCCGTAACATCTATGTTCATTAGATCAATTAGAAGATGGCCAGTAATCTAAAAGCATTAAGATCAGATTTATATACTCCTCATGAATAAAATTTAAAAAATAAATCACACTGAATATTGCATCAAAAGAGTGGCTACACCTTAGCCTTAGTAAAATAAAATTTAGTTCATGATAACAAATTCAAAAATAGCAAATAAAATAAAAAGCATAGAGAAATTAGACTGTTTGATTGTTGAAATTGATTGTCTGCTGCTCTTGATGTGGAGAACTTGGCGAAGAAGAAGAGGCTCCTTGATCGATATCTTGATCGTCGAAGAAAAATCAAAAACCCTTCTTGATTTTCTCGTAAATCACTTTTTTTTTAATCTCTCTTCTCCCTCTTTCTCTCTCTCTTTCTCCCTATCTCTCTTTCTGATTCCTCATCTCTCTCTTTGTCTCTCTCTAATTTCTTTTTTTTTTCACGACAACCATAGGTTTTTATAGATAAAGAATTTGATTTCCTCCCAAAATCCATCAAAAATTAGGTTTTAGACTTTCAAAATAACTCAAATTAGGATCTGGGTAATTCTGGCCGTCAGATATTGATCAAACGGTCCAAAAATCATTCAAAAACCCCTTAAAATAACCCAGATCAAGTCGGATTTAATGCCAGCCATTGGATCAACCGTTGGATCAAATCTGGGCCGTCCGATCATGTTGAAATAGGCCTTCAGACCTTTAGTTTTACATCAGGATGAATCTCAACTTGGATCTTGATCGGGAGCTGCGGATGCCATCCATCAGCATCTTCTTCTCGTCCGTCCGATCAAGCTTTAGTGAAAATCGCCCGTTAGATCAACCAGAATTCCCAAATTGCCCTCCGTGGACCATGCACGAGCCTGGTGTTGCATGGACGGCCGCATTCTTCAGCCAATCAGCGCGTGCCTCTTGCTGTGAAATTCCCAAAATACCCTTCAGATGGTCCATCGTGCACCATGAAAAATGATGACATCATCCTGACGTCCGCGTTGCATCGGCGATTTTTTTTTTTTTTTTGAAATTCGATTTTGGGCTCGTTTGAAGTCCGTTTTGCCTGAAATTTTTTTCATCAGAACTAGAAAAATAAGATCTTCACATTGGTAGCCTTATTTCATTCATAAGATTAATAAAAGTATCAATTTCTAATAAAATAGATTAATTTATTTTATAATTTAATACTTTTATTAGTATATTTTTACCACTTATCAGAAGGACTCCTGGACGAAGGCTATTTTGATGTCCTCCATATCTTTGGAGGACTTGAAGTCTTGAACGGCCCTCTCCATCACAGCGCTGACTTCTTCCTGTGCCTTCCTTCTCTCCTCCTCCAGAGCTAAGGCAGCCCTCAGCTTCGCCATCTCCTCGTGCTCACTCCTTAACTCCTCCCGAAGGTGCTCGACTTCAGATGATTGAATCTCCGAGGCTACCTTCAGGGAGTCAGCCTCGGCCCGAGCCTTTTCATCCTTCGCACGGGCTTCTTCAAAGGCCTTGGAAGCTTCGACCCATCTCTGGCCTGCCACCTCGGAGTGAGTAAAAAGATAGTGTCCCAACTACAAAATAAAAAGTGGATTAGAATTCTAAAAGATTTCAACTTTAAGGCCTAAAGGCTATGAAGTCAAAATCAAAAGGCATCACTTACCTCCAGGTAGAAGGTGAAGGACTCGTCGAATCTCTCAACATCGTCCTTCTGGCACATTCTTTCTATAATGTGGGGAAGGGCACTCTCCTCCATCAATGACTGGATGACCTTTCGGTCGTCCAAAGAATCCTATTCTTGGCTAAGACCCTCGCCCTTGGAGCTCTTAGCCTTCTGTCCAACCTTCTTGTCGATGGCCTTCCTCTTCTTCTTCTCTATGGCTTTGTCCAATGAGAGGGGAGTAGCAGGGGCGACCTCCTCGGATAGGGCCAGGCTTGGCACGACGACGATGGTAGGTTCGAGAGCTGGCACAGCTTCAAGCAGCACAACTTGGCTAGACTCCCTGATGCGAGCTTTCTTCAAGGGCTGCCTTGCGGAGTCGTCTTTCCACTTAAGAGACTCAATTCCCTTGGCCAGATGGTTTCACTCTTCAGGAGTCATTTCTGCAAAGAATAGGAATCAAGGTCAGGAAAGATTGAAGAGAAACTGAGATCCAAATAGAAAGTGTCTCGCAAAAAAAAAAGAGAGGAAAAAAATAGAGAGAAAAGAGGGGGGGATCATCGGAGCATTAAAGCTTTTCAGCTTGTTGATCAAACTCTAATCCTCACTTTCCAGTCCGGGAGCTCGATGGACCAAATTCCGTATTTCCCCCCATGGAGGAAGTCCTAATCTCAAGGAGGGACTTGAGATGAAAAAGAACTTCTCCTTCCAGCCATGAACAAAAGAAGAAGCATCTTTAAGCAACCCCTTCTTGCCAAACTAGGGAGATACATACCATCAGTCTTTGGTGGTCAGATGGCGTTTGAAGGTGAAGAAGATGCGAAACAAGAAAATGGTAGGTTGGATGCCTACCATGGTGCATAAAAAAAGAAATCTTATGATGAATCTAAAGAAATTCGGCACCGTAGCAGTAAGAGAAATATTGAGAAATCTGAACAAGCTAACTACAAAGGGAGGCAAGGGAAACGTAAGCATGGCCCGAAGAGTTTTGACATACAAGTAAGTCCGGTCGGAAAGAGGAGAGCAAGCTTGGTCGTTGGGCCCAGGAAGCTTAAGTTCATATTCAAGAGGAATTTTGAACTAAATCTTAGCTAGTGAAAGGTCATCGGGCCAAAGTCTATAGGCAATCATTCCAGGTGCAAAGGAAGGACGGGATGACTCTAAGGGTTCGGCCTCCCTAGGGGACAAGTTCGTTAGGGCTAGAGGAGCCGGCCTCCCAGAATGAGTCGATCAGGACTCTTTAATGGACATTTGGATCAAAAAGGCACCCAAAAATCGAAGAAAATAATACACAAAAAAAAAATCTACAAAGGAACCAAAGGAGCAGAAAGCGAGGAATGTAGAAATAATTCAGAAAAGGATTATAGAGCTGACCTAAATCAATCGAGAAGTGCAGGAAGATGATGAATGCAATAGAAATGAAATGAAAGAATGCCTAGGACCAAGGAAAATAAAAGGAGAAGCTTGAGCTCTCGCATGGGAGGAGAAGAAAACCAAAGACCGGAGGAAGGAGATGAAGATTTTAGGACAAGTAAAGACCCGGAGAAGGATGATAGGTTTACATAGGATTACAAATCCTAGGATAGTTATGATTACAAATCTCCTTTAGCCAATTTTCAGCTGATGCGTGTCCCACTCATCATGGCTAGAGTCTGGCAATGGACGGACTCTTAATAGCACCATACCTTGGGCAAAACTCTGGTGGGAGGCATGAAAAAATGTCTCTTTAGGTCTTTTCGCATTTATGAAGCTTTGGTGTTGGTGCGGTAGACACCAAAATTTTCCATCTGGCGGACGCAAAAAATCTGAAAGAAACTTTGGCAGCGGTTATTTTACTCCCATTCTTCAAACATTGAACTCAGGAGTAGGGGGACTAGTGTTGGGGATAAACCCACACCTACCGAAGTTTGGTTGGAAATCCTATTCTTGATCAATTCTGACCGGTAATAGCTACAGCGACTGAACCCCAATCCGCAAAGGCCTTCAAACTCTGACTCATCTTGGGGCGGCCGACCTTCAATATGGTGGTTAGTTAATCCACTCGGTCAAGCGGGGCAACTCTGGATTCGACAGGGGATTGAGGATCCTTTCTCTAGACAAACTTGAACAGTTAAAGCAACCGCCCAAGCGACCAACTAGATATTCAATTCTTGCATATCACATTCAGTCGAATTGCTTCCGATAACCAAACAGACCATATGTGAGCAAGCTCCACCGAACCTCCTGGTTGTTAGATGGGTTCCTCCTGCGGCCAAATCCCCCTAGACTATTTCCCTCCGGTTGAACCTCTACTAGACTCCTCCTTCCAGTAATCTACAAGGCTCCACTCAGACAAGCTTGAATGGCGGGGGCAAGGGCTTGAGAGGTTGACGTTCCAAGAGACTACTCCCAAGGTAGTCTAACCTAGCCAATCAAGATGTTGGCCGAACTCCTTTCCAGCCTATTCTCCTTCAACCTAAAGAATAACCAAACCCTAAAGGAATGGCAAAGACCAACTAACGCATCCCGACATTACTTACCGATAGTAGCCACCAACCAACACTCGATCAAGCCAAACTCCTTCCGATAGTCTAGTGGATCTCGTGCAGATGAACTTCTCCAAGCCTTTTGGTTGCCAAGTAGACTCCTTGCGGTCGAGCTTCCTCCAGTCGAATGCCTTCCAAGCTTCTCCTTTTAGTAGCCTAGAGGCTTTTCCTGATCGAACTTCTTTCGCACCCTTTCTCTTAGCAAAACTCCTTCCGAATAACTTCCAGCAACCCAGTTGAATTCTTCTTAGTCAGCTGCAGACTCCTGCCAACCGAATTCCTTCCGATCGACCAACAAAGCTCATCCCAGATGAGCTTCTTTCGGTCACTAGAAGGACCTCAGTGCATACCCAAGTGTCAGATCCTAGCGTAACTGGCACGTCATGATGACAGATGCTACCCTCTGTAACAAACCCCATGTAGCCCTAAATGGCCCACTATCAAGCAGTTACGGCTGTTGTTATAGGCTCCATCTATTTAAGAGACCCTCTAGATATGTTTTACTCTCTAAGCTCTCATTTTCTTCTAAAAACTCTACTGAAATCTTGCTGAGTAATCCATTTCTGTTGGCCGAAAGAGCTGACTTGATCATCGAAGGATCTTGCCGAAGCCACCACCCCCAACTCGGGATGAGACTTATTTTGTAGGTCATCAACGGTGACCTCATCTTCTCCGACTTCAACACCAATTTCGGCATCAACCAAATTTCACACCAATAAATTACTTTTAAAAATATCATTACATGAGTTTGGAAGACAAAGAATAGCCCATTAAAATACAAATTTTGATTGGCTTAAGGCATATTCCTTTCAATCTCCTACTTGTACTAAAGCCAATCGCCCTTTTATTCTAATCCCGTACAATCAAGGTGGTAATCGAACTGCTGCTGTGGTAAAGTCTTAGTGAATGGGTCTACTATGTTATTCTTTGTATCTACTCATTCAACGATAACATCTTATCTTTCAATAATTTCACGAATGAGATGGAAGCATCTCAGAATATACTTGGATTTATGATGAGACCTTGGATCCTTTGCTTAAGCAACTACTCCAGTATTATCACAATAAAGTAGTACTGGGTTCTCAATTTTAGGAACAACACCCAATTCAATGATAAACTTTTTCATCCAGATAGCTTCCTTGGCGGCTTCACTTGCAGCAATGTATTCTGCCTCAGTGGTTGAGTCAGCTACAGTTGGCTGCTTCATAATCTTTCAACTCACTACTCCACCATTCAGAATAAAGACATACCCTGAAATAGATTTGCTATCATTCAGATCTGATTGAAAACTAGAGTTAGAATATCCTTCTAGTTTGAGATCAAATCCTCCATATACTAGAAAAATATCCTTAGTCCTTCTCAAGTACTTAAGAATATTTTTCACAGCTTTTTAATGATCATCTCCTAGATCAGCCTAAAATCTTCTTGCAATGCCTAAGTGATAAGCACTTGATATATTGTAATAAGAAGTACTAAATGTTGTTGCATTGTATGTTTATTAGTTGAATTTGATGCTTCTTGATCTCTTTTGCAGGTAATTAGGCGATTGGACTCATATATGCTAATCCAGACTCAAATTGGCTCAAACACAAAGCAAAAATAAGATATTTAGTGGGCCAAAAGCATACAACTCAAGGGGTTAAGTCATGATCAATGGCTAGGAAGCAATTCATTGAAGATTCAAGGGCCAAGAAGAAAGATAGTTGCTTTAAGGATTTGGATCAGATCAAAGGGCTGGAAATTGAGGCACGTATCTATGAAGCTCTAACCCAACTTGGAGCCCAATCCAAAGACCCCACATGTTCCATCCCAAATTGATTTAGCATGGATCACAGAGTGGAAAGAAAGGAGGAAATGCTAAAGAGAGAAATAAATTACATGCTATTCCCTTCTTACCTTATTTTTCACGTCCCAATTAGAAGTCAACACCAAATCAAAGATTTCTCATGCACACTTCATCTCATTCATCCATTTCTATCATATCTTTAGTCCCATATTGCTTAACCAATAAATCCTCCTACCTCCTAGCATCTATAAAAAGCCCCTAAGGCTTCAACCAAAAGTGTTCTTCCATCCATCTCCATCAAGCCCTAGCTTTCACACCTCCTCTCTCTCTCCCACACTTAAGTCTCCACTTTCCTTTCTTTCTTCTTCTTCCTCCACAAAACTCTCTTCTTCCTCTTTTCTTCCTATGGGTTAGAAGCAAGAAGATGGTAATGGCGGACGACATCCCTTCCATGCATGGCTAGGCTCCATCATCTCAAGAGGAAAGATGAATCTTGTAAACAAATGGTTTGATGTTGATCTATTTTATGTATCTCTTTTCTTGTATTAATAAAATTTTTAATTTATTTAGAAATTAAAAGTGCGCTATTTTCTTTTGCTTCATTTATTCAATCTAGATTTTGAACAATCTATGCTCTAAGAGATGCATCATGATTTGAGGATACGGTACATGCTTCGATAAGAGATAGATTGTATAAAAAAGAATAGATTCTTTCTTTTTACTTATGAGATTTAATTAGATAGCTTACGCTCTAAGAGACTGACCGTGATCTGAGGATATGGTCCGTGCTTAGAAAGGAGATAAGTTATACTAACCAAAATCATAAGTAGTGGTGCTGCAACAAGAAATAGATATGACATCTATTTTACAAGAAGGTTTGATCTCTTGAGGCTTCTCTTCTATATTGGATTCATTAAGTTTCTTTTAAATTTTATTTTATCAATCAGCTTAGTTCTCCAACTCTTAAAAACAATCAAGTTTTCTTTTAATTTTCTAAACAACTGCCTTAGATCCCTGAGGACTCGACCCGATTCATCCTATTCTACAGAGTAGTAGTCGGTTAATTTTTATCTTTAATCGCTCTCATGACAAGAGCTCATCACTAAGGCATAAGCAACATCAGGCCTGGTACATAACATGGCATACATTATTGATCCTATAGCCGAAGCATAAGGAATTGGACTCATTCTATTTCTTTCTTCAGGTGTCTTAAGAGGCATCTTCTTAGATAAATGTATGCTTTGACTCATGGATAAGTAACCTCTTTTACTTCCATTCATACTGAACCTTTTCAATATTAAGTCAATATACCTAGACTGGGATAAGCCTAGCATCCTCTTAGATATATCTCTATAGATCTTTATTTCAAGTATATATGATGCTTCTCCTCAGTCTTTCATGGAAAACTTATTTGATAGCCATAATTTGACCGATTGCAACATTAGGATATCATTCCCAATAAGAAGTATGTCATCTACATACAGAACCAAGAAAACTATGGCACTTCCATTAGTCTTTTTGTACACACAAGATTCATCCATATTCTTGATAAAGCCAAACTCTTTGACTGTAACATCAAAGTAGATATTCCAACTCCTTGATACTTGCTTTAATCCATAAATAGATCTTTTAAGCTTGCATATTCGATTTGGTCTCTATTTGAGATAAATCTCTTTGGCTGTGACATGTAGACCTCTTCCTCTTGGAAACTATTAAGAAAGATGGTCTTCACAACTATTTATCATATTTCATAATCGTGGTATGCTGCTATGGCAAGCATAATTTGAATAGATTTGAGCATGGCAATAGGTAAAAATATTTCATCATAATCAATCCCTTATTTTTGTCTGAAACCCTTAGCCACCAATTTGACTTTATAGGTTTCAATTTGACCATCTGCTCCAATCTTTCTTAAAGACCCATTTGCACCTAATAGAGTTTACATCCTCTGGTGCATCCACCAAAGTCTATACTTTGTTGGTGTACATGGAGTCTATTTCGAATTGCATGGCAGCTAGCCATTTGTCAGAGTCTCTACTCATGATAGCTTCCGTATAGATCAGAGGTTCATCATTCTCAATGACTTGGGCTTCATTATTCTCAATAATGAATTCATACCTCATAGATGCATGTCGCACTCTATCAGACCTATGGATAGGAGTTGTGTGTTTTGGTTCTTCCATATTTATATGTTTATTTGGTTGAGATATATCTATTTGTTCTTCTTGACTTCACTAAGTTCAATATTTCTCCCACTGCCCCTTTCTAGGATAAACTCTTTCTTCATGAAAGTGGCATGCCTACTTACAAGCATCTTTTGTTCAGTAGGATAGTTGAATAGATGTCCTATACTATCTCTAGGATATCCTACAAATAGACATCTGTCTGATCTAGTATCTAGCTTATATCCAAAATTTATTTTGACATATGCTGGACAATCTCATATCTTAAGATACTTAAGATTAGATTTCTTATCTCTTCATATCTCATATGGAGTATTAAATATAGACTTAGAAGGTACTCTATTTAAAATATACACTACGGTCTCTAGGGCATGACTCTAGAAGGAAATAGGTAATTCTATGAAGCACATCATGTACCGTATCATATCCAATAAGGTACAATTCCTCCTTTCGACTACACCATTTAATTATGTATAAGGAGGGGTCCATTCAGAGAGAATGCCTTTTACTTTAAGATAGTCTAAAAATTTACTGGATAAGTATTCTCCTCTCTGATCAAATCGAAGGATTTTTATACTCTTTCCAATTTATTTCGCAACCATACTTTGATACTCTTTAAATTTATCAAAGGCTTTGGATTTATGTTTCATAAGATAAATATATCCGAACCTAGATAAATCATTAGTGAACA
This sequence comes from Cocos nucifera, assembly GCA_006176705.1. Classification (NCBI taxonomy): domain Eukaryota; kingdom Viridiplantae; phylum Streptophyta; class Magnoliopsida; order Arecales; family Arecaceae; genus Cocos; species Cocos nucifera. Next base: position 3,123 of record QRFJ01006373.1, on the reverse strand, counting down.
TTATAAAATAAGAGTATCCTCCTCTGGCCTAAGTTGTCATAGGAACACATACATCCGAATGTACAAGTCCTAATAACTCATTTATCCTTTCTCCATGTCCACTAAATAGAGTCTTGGTCATTTTACTCATGAGACATGATTCACAAGTTCCTAATAATTCACAATCATAAGGTTCAAAGAACTTTTCTTTGTATAACTTGTTAATCCTGATCTCACTAATATGACCAAGTTGACAATGCCAAAGTAAAGTATTATTTATACTCTCTTTTATTGATCTACTTTGCCATAGTGAAAATAGGTCGTCTGTCCAGAGGCTCTCTTCTCCTTCTTCCTCTTATTTATGCCACCTTTAGGGTTCAGCCTCCTCTTTGAACTCTTTTTACCTATCTTCTTCTTGGAGATCCCATCTACATGAAAAAGAAGAGCCTCATCCTTTTTGATATGGCTCTCTATTATTTTTAACATATTTAATAGCTTCGATAGGGTAGTATTCAGTTTATTCATGTGATGGTTCAGAACAAACTGAGAAAATGATTTTAGGAATAATTGCAGGATCAGATTCTGACTTAACTTCCATCCATGACAAAATCTAATTGACTTAATCGAGTGATTAGGTCAATTACCATCAGAACATGGTTTTGTATGGATGATCCTTCTATCATCCTAGCATGGAATAACTTCTTAGATATCTTATATCTAACAGTCCTACTCTGCTCTCCATAAAGTTTTTTTAGATTGAGCAATATGGACTGAGTGTCCATGCCTATCATGCTGCCTCTATAATTCATTATTCATAGAGGCAAGTATATGATGCATTTGATAGTAAGAAAATCATTTTGCCACATCTTATATGTGGACTTATCTTCATCCTATGGCATCATTTTCCCCTAATGGCTTAGGATCAGGGGCATCAAGAATATAGGAGAGTTTTTCTTGACTGAGTACTATTTTTAGGTTTCTCAACTAGTCAACATAATTTTGATCAGTCAATTTATTTGAATCCAAAATTGAATGTAATGAAAGTGAAGAAGCCATTTAATCTACATAATAAAGAATAATATATAAGCAAATAACTCATGATGACAAACATAATTAAATTAGGACTTTAATTTAATTATGTCTCCCACTAAAAATCATAACCCTCTTATTGATTTTCTTAGTAAGAATAAGATCCTAATTTCTTATAAAAAGTCTTGTGGTTGCACAACAAACCTATTATAAGTTCAAAGGTAGGAAACTCTTTCCAATTGCATTTTATGCAACTCTCAAAAACTTTTGCCTCTAAAATATTAATAGCCTTGTGTTAGCACAACAAACTTTAATATTTTAGTTTAAGTAGAACCCTTCATTTCTATACAGTCAAAATTGAAATATAACTACTTTTGTGGTTACACAACAAAGTAGTATATTCAAAATGCTGTAAGCATCTCAATGCACTAGATTAATATTACATCTTTCCCCATGATAGATCTTGTGGTTACACAACAGAACTAACATGGTTCTGGACATAATAAGAAACTAGTATGAAGGAAGGCCTTAATGTAGTGAATATAATATTAAGCATTTCAATCTGGAATTAAATTAATCGAATCGACTAGGTAAATGGAAGAGAAATGGGAGTCCCCCCATTGCTTTCCTTAGACACCAATAAATTGGCTAGGTCAGACAATGGAACCAATTAAAAAATCATGTTCTCTTTACCAATCAAGAACCATTTTTCCTAGACACCGATTGATCAATTAGACATCCTAATTGATTCAACTAAAAATTAATTACACTACAACTTAATATAATTTTTTATAGAGGGATTTAAAATGGTCTAAATGCACATATTAATTTAAAACAAACTAAATGCATAATAGCATTAATTATGATAAAATATATAATTATGTCAATTAACATGCATAATTATTCTAGGACAACCATCATTATATAGTGAATACTTTTCACTATATTCAGAGCAACCTTTACAGAATAATATATACAACATAATCTCATTATGATAAAAAAAGAAATATGATCTCATCATATAAATTAAAACATGCTAAAAATATTATATCATACTTTTTATTTATGCCATTATTCTATAAGCAAAGCATTATATGATTTAACCTAATAAACCTTGCTCTGATACCACTGATGGATTTGGTGTACAGGGCGGAAGCATGGATTTCAAAGCAAAAAACATGAAATCATATAAACCAAACCCAAATCCTAGGACCACCTCATTAAGCAATTAAATCATATAACATTCATTTGTAACATAAAAATAAAGTATTAGAACATACCTCTTATCGCTAAACCCTAAATTGATCCTGATCATCGGTAGCAGTCCGTCAGGATTTCCACCAGGTGCCCACGTGTTCACCCTCCAATGTTGATCCACACAGAGACTTGATCAAGACACCAGCATCTCTAATTTATATAATTAAAGTTTCAATAATAAGAACTTTTATTATAAGGGCAAAACCTTCTAAAGCCTTTATGTCACCTTCCTTGCCTCTCCTTGTCTATCTTTCTTTTTTCTTTTGTCTTCTTAATTTTTCTTACTAATCTCTTAGTCTTAAAATGACTTCTTGTCTCTATAATGATAAGGTCTAGACAGGAGAAGGAAAGAAAGAAAATTGGATCAAAAGAAACTCTTGTAAGAAAGAAAAGATAATTTTAACACACTCCGGACTATTGATGTGCACCCTTATTTGTAATGTACGTAGGGGTGCCATCTAAAAATCTCGCACCCTTTTCATATCAATATCTCACACCTCATCATCAAATCTCACACCCATTTGAATTTTGCACTATTTAAAATTACATAGACTTAGTCCAAGAGGTGCCTTAAAATAGAACTCTTCGGACTAATTCTATGTAGTTTTTCTATGAAGAGTCGCGATGCTTCATCTTTGGCGCCACCCATTTCATCCATTAGATCATGAAACAAAGCCATCCAATGGCTCAAAAAGGGATGCCCAATCAGCAAGAAGGCATGGAGATAAACTTTGAATAGTCAAAGTCCCAAGAGACTTTGACTTAGTCCAAGAGACGTCAAGGAGGAGTAGGCAGCATGGAGTCTTGGGCGGCAAGGGGTCTTAGGTGACAAAACATCCTGGGCAAAAAATTTAAAAG